>QRFJ01000263.1:0-44803 GCA_006176705.1 Cocos nucifera | reverse complement strand
GCCACTGAAAATGGAACTGGCCTATATACCTAGCCACCCTGAAGAATAAGAAGAAGATAGGTCCTTCTGAAGGTATGCTCGTTATTGAATCTAATCTTACGATTTTTTCTGCATCCAGTTGGATACTTGACTCTAGTTCTAGTGCTTATTTGTGCACTTCTATGCAGGATCTTGAGGATAGCAGAAGGCTGAGGGATGGTGAGATGATCCTATGCATAAAAAATGGAGCAAGAGTTGCTGCTGTGGCCATAGGAACCTACCCTCTTTGACTACTATCTGGCTTAGATTTAGTACTTAGGGATGGTTATTATGTGCCTACCACAAGCAGGAATTTAATTTCTATTTTATTTTAGCACAAGAAGGCTATGTAATTAGTTTTCTTAAGGACCATTGTAATATTCTTTTTGAAAGAAATAAAATTGCAAGTGGTTTCCTATTAACGGTCTATATTGATGTATCTGTCTTTAATATCGAGTAAAATGTGAATGCCGTAAAATGACCCAGGGATAGTTCAAACAATAGATATCTATGGCACCTAAGGCTAGGTCATATAGCAGAAGATAGGGTTAACAAATTAAAGAAAATTGGACTATTAAGTATGTTGACTTCTGAGTCATATCCAATTTGTGAATCATGTCTTCATGGCAAAATGACTAAGCTTCCTTTTGTAGGACATGGGGAAAAAGCTATAGATCTACTTGCCCTAGTACATACTGATGTGTGTAGCCCATTTGATGTGCTGGTTAGAGGCAACTTTGTCTACTTCATAATCTTTATCGATGATTTATCTCGGTATGGGTACGTGTATCTTATGAGACACAAGTCTGAAGCCTTTGAAAAGTTCAAGAAATTCAGATATGAAGTCGAAAAGCAAACTCAAAAATCTATTAAGGTTCTTCGATCAGATCGATAAGGTGAATACCTTAGTCAGAAATACCTCAACTCAATGGAATTCAGAACGGGAGGAATTGGACCCTATTAAACAACAAGATATGAGCTCCAATCACATGATGGGCTTCACAACCTCCTGATATTTTCTTTGGAGACATAGTCTATTAACTGCCTATATACTTACTGAATAGGGTTTCCTTTAAATCAATTCGATCTACCGTACAACCATATGAGATATGGCATGATAAGAAAACCAAGTCGCGAGTCATCTCAGAATTTGACGGTTCGTCTGGCTCATTGTCAAAAGACAACAAGCGGACAAGTTAGACTATTAGGTCTTTAAAGCTTAATGTATAGGATATCCTAAAGAGTCATTAGGATATTATTTCTATATTTAGAAGATCATAATGTGATTTGAGTCGACATGCCATCTTTCTTTAAAATAGTTTATTCAAGATGGTGGCATTGGAAAGTAGATCAAGCTTGAGGAGAAAGTCTCACAAGAGCAACAAGCTAAGGACCATGTGGAACCAAATCAGGTTGAGCCAATACAATCACTACCTCCTCCACCTCATAGATCGAAAAAAATTTTTCATCCCCCTGAGAGGTACTTAGGTACTATCTTAGAGGAAGTAGAGGAAATGTTCCTCATAGATAATGAGATTCATGGTGATCCCAAAATCTATGATGAGGCAATATCGGATATCGACTCCGAGAAATAGTTAGAGGTAATGAAGTCAGAAATTGACTCGATGCACTCAAACCAAGTCTAGATCTTGGTAGATCCACCAGAAGGTATAGTACCTATTGGGTGTAAATGGATCTACAAGAGAAAAATTGGTGCAGATGAAAATGTGGAGACATTCAAAGTTAGATTAGTGACAAAAGGGTATAATCAACACGAAGGCATTGACTATCAGGATACTTTTTTGCTAGTAGCTATGCTAAAATCCATCCACACATTGCTTGTTGTTGCAGCCTATTTCAATTATGAAATATGGTAAATAGATGTGAAAACGACATTTTTAAATGGATACCTTGAGGAAGATATCTATATAGAACAGCCGCTAAGTTTCACATCTAGTAATGCTGATCACAAAGTATGCAAGCTGCAAAGGTCCATATATGGACTTAAGCAAGCATCTCAGAGCTGGAATACTCATTTTAATGATGTGATCAAATTATTTGGTTTCATTAAGAACGACGAGAAACCATGTATTTTCAAAAAGGTTAGTGGGAGTGCTATTGTCTTCCTCATACTATACGTAGATGATATCCTCCTTATTGGGAATGATATTTTCATGTTGATCACAGTTAAAATGTGGTTATCTAAAGAATTCTCCATGAAAGACCTAGGAGAAGCATCCTTCATTCTAGAAATTAAGGTCTATAGAGATAGACCGAATAGGATGCTAGGTCTTTCACAGAAGATGTACATAGAGGAAGTGCTAAAGAGGTTTAGCATGAAAAATTCAAAAAGGGGATTGGTACCCTTCTGACATGGCATTCATCTCTCTAGGAAAATGTGTCCCAACACACCAGAGGAGATTGAATGCATGAGCAAGATCCCTTATGCTTCAGCAATTCAGAGCCTCATGTATGCCATGTTATGTACATGACCTGATATAGCTCATGCTGTGAGTGTCATGAGCATATATTAGTCGAATTCAGATGAAGAACACTGGACTTCTGTGAAATATATCCTTAAGTACTTGAGAAGAACTAAGGATATGTTGATGATTTTTGGTAATAGAGAACTCCAAATCCAGGGGTATACAGACTCAAATTTTATGTCTGATATAGATGATCCAAAGGCGATATCTGGGAGTCTGTTTGTGTTGTAATGATGGCTGTTTAGTTTGAAAGAGTTCCAAAGCAGACAGTGATTAGTAGATTCTTACCATAGAAGTAGAGTACATCACTGCATCAAAAGCTGCGAAGGAGGCATTCTGGTACAAAAACTTTACCGTAGAGATTGGAGTGATGCCACTGGATGTAATTTTTCTGTACTGCGATAATAATGGCGCCATAGCCTTTGCTAAAGAGATAAGGTCTCATCAGAAATCTAAGTACATCGAACGGCGATACCACCTCATCCGTGATTACCTCGAGAAAGGTTACGTCGAGGTCAAGAGAGTCAAATTTGCAGACAATATGGCATACCCACTCATAAAGTCGTTGGACCAGTAGAAGATCAAAGCCCATCTTGAGAAGATGGAACTTAGATTTGTAGACAATTGCCTTTAGGTCAAGTAGAAGTTTGTTAAATATGTATGCCCTAGAAGCCAGATTGGCTGACACTTATAATACACTTCTAAGGATAAAATTATAATTTTAAGTATAAATAATAAAATAGATTATTTTCTATTATAGTGTAAATTTGAAAGTGTCTGTGATACATCCCTTGAGTTAATGGTAATGAAAGTTCATATTTTTAGGAGTTGAAAATTTAAGACATGAATTTTCATTATTAACTCATAAATTGTTCCCGATCGTAGGATCATCATGAGGATGTTGATTGATCTGGAAGGTTGGTGTATGATCGCTTCTTTAGGATAGATGAGTCTTGAGTCTATGGTGTAGAGAAACTGGAATGAGAGTACAGGTACTCGTTAGAGAACGAGGGCACTGAGCATGACCACCTCGAGTAGTCATGAGAAAGTCTACCTTCTCATCGATGACTGGCTCGAAGCTACAGTGGTGTGTCTGGTTCTTTGACTTGAGGTGCATCGGCAGTTCACCTTGAGGGTGTTATAGTTTGACTACACCATAACTCAATCTTCTCGTCATTCGAAATTCTGAGGTGTATGTTAGCTATAGCATGTTTATTGTAGGAATTGGATTGCACCAATAGGGGATCCATCTACCTCGGTAGATAAGGAGTAGCTCTATGATGATCATGAGAATCAAGTCCATAAGTCCATGGCTATGGTAGAGTGAAATAATAGAAAGAGTTTCTATTAAGGTTTTTCACATTGGACTTGAATCGAATGATTAATTCATGTGACGGATATTAGGGTTTGACGAGATCACCTTAACCCTAATCTGGTCGGAGCTCAAGATAGAGGAATTTTTGTTCGATATGTGCACCTTAGAAGTCAGAATTGGCTGAAACTTGTAATACACCTCTAGGGGTAAAATTATAATTTTGACTATAAATAATAAAATATGTTATTTTCTATCATAAATGTGTATTTAGTGTCTGTGATACATCCCTTGAGTTAATGGTAATGATAATTCATATTTTCAAGAGTTGAAAATTTAAGACATGAATTTTTATTATTAACTCATAAAATACTCCTGACCATAGGATCATCATGAGGATGGTGAATGATCGAAAAGGTTGGTGTACAATCACTTCTTTATAGTATATGAGTCTTGAGTCTATGGTGTAGAGACACTGGAGCGAGAGTATAGGTACTCGTTAGAGAACGAGGGCACTGAGCGTGACTACCTCGAGCAGTCATAAGAAAGTCTATCTTCTCGTCAATGACAGACTCAAAGCTGTAGTGGTGTGTCTGGTTCTTTGACCTGAGATGCATCGGCAGTTCACCTTGAGGATGTTATAGTTTGACTACACCATGACTCAGTCTCCTAGCCATTCAGAATCCTGAGGTGCTATTGTTGGCTATAGCATGTTCAGTTGATAGAATATTGGATTCTGCAGCCAAAGAGGAAAGTCTCATCGACCTCGATAGATGAGGCAGTAGCCGTATGAATGTATCATGAGAATCAAGTCCTATAAGCCCATGGCCATGGTATGGGAGTGAGGAATATAGAAAGAGTTTTTATTCAAGGTTTTCACATCGGACTTGAATCAAATGATAAAATCATATGACAGAAATTAGGATTTGACGAGTTCACCTTAACCCTAATCTGATCGGGGCTCAAGATAGAAGAACTTAATCACACAGGTAGCTATACCAAGAGGTTCATTTTCAATTCTAATGGATTGCCATCATATACTGCTAGGTGTCACTAGTGAATTTTGAGAGCAGTTAGAATGGTTTGGATGATCGATCATTCTAGTTGTCTGAATCAAAATAGTTCTGATCCATCGAAAGAAGTTTCGATGATGTCGATGATAGAGATCATGACATATCCCATTACCATACAGAACTGAACCTAACTGGATCACACAAACAAGGGTTTGGATCTGGATATCATCAATTGGACTAACCTAGTTCAATTGATTTGAATTAGATTCAATTAGGTTCAAGAAAATCGTGCTAGCACACGATTGAGCCTAATGTTCTCCTTCTATTATCATTAAAAGTTATCTCGACTGAGCCAAATATATTTGTGCTGACTCGAGTATCTTTACTTGGTCTGACTAGAGCTTGTCTAGGTCAGAAAAGGGTTGTCTTAATTTATGAGATAAATTAGAGATAACACCTGCCATTTTCCATCACCTGCTAATTCTTATCCTTTGACTTTGGTCAAATGTTGACCTTTGACACTTAGACATCTGTCCATGTGTCATGCACCCATAGGAGAGCAAATAGGAGCTTGTCCTCTTACTAGAAAATGGAAAGAAGGGGGTGCACGCCTAGGGAGGCATGCACCCAATGATAGGGATGCCTGGAGTCCCATACAGATAGGACTCCAAGTTACTTCTTGGAATCAACATAGGAGGTGCCAAGGGACTTTGCTTTGATCAGTCTTGGTGCCACCTAAGGATGATTTAAGGGGGCTCTCATCTAATTGGATCAGGTAATGTCATCCCATCAATCAAATTTAGATATGATTGCATGAAGCAACGTGATTCACTGGGATGATGTGGCATTGCATGGCACAAGAGGGTCTATAAAAACCCTATCTACGCCTAGCTTAGGAGAGAATCACCCATAGCCCACATCACAAGGCTGCCCCTCTCTCTCCTCAATGCCATCTTCAGGTCCCCTCTCTCCTCTCCATGCCCAAGGAGATTTGGGCTCTAGTTTGATGCGATCCAGACAAGAAAAAGGTGATAGAAAAGGAAGAAGGCAGCACTACTACAAGAGATGATTCTGGATCTTCAAAAGAAGTTTTGAAGATCCTCCAAATTAGATCTAGATCTGATATTTAGAGAGGTGATAAAGAAGAATAAGATCTCTAGATCCAGTTCGAGTAGATATCGATAGAGGCCAGGCATTTGTGTGGTTAGATTCAGAACTTCAGGTAATCAGTAGGATCATCACAGGATAATTCGATTACCCAATAACAAGGTATAAAATTAAATTAAATTAAATTTATCTTTTATTTTTATTTATTAAATCTATTAAATCAAATCTGAAATATCTTAGATTCAATCTAGATTCAAAAGAAAAATTTTTGAAATATCTCTCTTGATCCAATCAGATAAGAACGAACCTGACCCAAGAAATCTGAATTTTTTCTTCAACTGGTATCAGAACCAGGTTCTAATAAATTATTTAGATCTAATTTAAATTTATTTTTAATCTAATAATTAGGTGATTTCAGATGTCACATGAGATGTGATTTGATCTAAAATTAAAAAAATTAAAATTAAATAATTTAGATCTAAGTTTTATAAGATGCATGACTAGTTGTTAAATAGAATTGTTCTATACATAGTCTTGCATGATCATAATTTAATTTGATTCAAATATAATTTTAGATTTATTTATTTTTTATTTTTTAATGTTATAAATATTATAATAAGATCTAACAAATAGAAAATAAAATTATTTAATTTTTGATTCATATGAGATATGATGAATGCATGTTTAGACTAGATGTAGAATAGTTCTACATAATTATCTAAATTAGAATTTATTTTGATGTGATCAATTTAAATTTAATTTTTTAGATAAATTATGAGATAATTTAGATCTAAAAATATGCATGATATGATACATGAGATGTATACAAAACATGTTTATAGTTAGATCAATTTTATATATGAGATATATGATGTAGATCTAACTAGTTTTATAGTCTTATATTTTTGATTAAGATGTTCCCCTTGGCTGTCCGGTCATAAGAATAAAGTAGGATTTAAATACCCTCTCCTCCCATTCGATGGGATGTTCTTATGATGTGTAGGGGTGCTGCGCGTTCGTCCTTAATCAGAAATTAAGAACTTATTTTCTACAAAACCATAGATCTTGAAATCCTAGAATTTTATTTACATATTTTGTTTGTGAACCCTAAACTTAATTAAGAATTAAGATTATAAAATCTATGTTAGGTCTAAAATTAAGAATTTCAGATCTAAGACATATTCATAAAATTGGGTTCGGAGCTTGGGTAGCTCAATTAGGTCTAAGCGGTTGATCAAACCGAATCAAGAGTTGGTTAGATGGGATCAACAGTGCTTAAATTGACCAGCCTAATAGGATTAAGTCTGGGTCAAGATCGAGTCATGTGAGTGATCGATCAAGCTAAGACCTAATTAGGCTCAGTGGTTAGAGTCTGGATTGTAGGCTAACTGATTGGTTCTGGCTCAATAATTTGGTGTCTAAGGTAAGTTTGGCAGATACGATTGACTGATTTTTAATTGGGAGCTACTCGACTTGAATGCGTTCTTTTTGAGTTAATGGCATATCCCTTCCACCGGTCTCACTTACCTGACCATATTTGTTGGCTCAGTTCTGATCTGAGGTGGTCAATAATTCGAGCTAACCCATGCCACTAGGTTAGTCATAATGGTTATGACTATGTCAAGTCTAGTTTAATGAGACCTAAATCAAATCTTCCTAAGAAAAGATTAAGTCTAAGATCTTCCACCATTGTAGATGTGCGAGCCCTTTTGGGGTTGATTATTCTCGGCTGGTTACAGTAGTTCAGTTGCATCGGAAAGATGCAACCATGTCTATTAGGCATTGGATGCTATGGGCTGGAGGATGGATTGGGCTCAATATTTTGGATACGGTGAGAGACTCAATTAGGAATCCAATCTGTGCAAATGATGGGTCTGACTTAACTAAGGAGTGGATCAATATTTCAGGCATGATGAGATTCATGAATTAAAGACCAAGTTTGGGTGCACCATGATTAGAGAATCATTGAATAAGAGTTGTTCACTCATTGGCTAACCCATCACCAATAACTATTAGGTGAGGTGATGAGTCAGTTGGTGGGACCGCACCATCCACTAGAAATCATTAATCATGAAGATTTTTGCATTTCTACAGAGGGAGTGTAGGGGTCCAAAAAAATAGTGAAAGCTAATTTATTTAAAAATAAAATTTTTAAATAAATTAGTTAAGTCTTAATTACAATATCTAACTAGAAACTTTGACTCTCTATAGGAAAATATCTGCATCCAACCTAATAGCACGTATCTTGGACACCCAAAGACTGACTGGATCCAATTACAAGAATTTACTCTGGAACTTCAAAATTATTTTAGATTTTAAGAAGTTAACTCATGTATTGGATCAGGATCCTTCCATTTTATCAGCTCATCCATCCACTGAACAGAGAGCATCTCTTGATAAGCGGACGGACGAAGATAACAAGGCCAGATACTACATGTTGGGCTCCATGTCTGATGAGCTTCGGTGCCAACATGAAGATATCAAGACTGCACACTAAATGTTGGCTCATCTACAAGAGATGTTTAGTGAACAGAGTCGCGTAGCCAAGTATCAAGTCACTAAATGACTATTCAAGGCTAAAATGCGCGATGAACAGTCAGTCCAAGATCATTGTCTGATGATGATCAAGGATTTGGAGGAGCTTGAGAAGCTCGGAGTGAAGTTGGACTTGGATCTGTAGAATAATATAATTTTGCAATCTTTGACTGATGCATATGGACAGTTCATCATGAACTACCATATGTATAAACTTCAAAATTTTTTGGCCGAACTTATGAACATGCTGGTTACTCTGAGCTTTTTATAAAAGGTTCTAAAGGCTCAGTGCTTGTTATGGAACAGACTTCTTCTAAGAGAAAGTCTTTTGGAAAGAAGAAGAAGTCTGTGAAAAAGTAGAAGGTAGAAGAAGGAAAGAAAAAAAAGATAGAACTGAAGAAGAAGGCCACTGATAAAGAAAAGTATTTCTATTGCAATAATGACGGCCATTGGAAGTGGAACTGCCCTACTTACCTAGCTATCCTGAAGAATAAGAAGGAGGCAGGTCCTTCTGGAGGTATGCTCGTTATTGAGTCTAACCTTATGATTTCTTCTGCATCCAGTTGGGTGCTTCACTCTGGTTTTAGTGCTTATTTGTGCACTTCCATGCAGGGTCTTGAGGATAACAGGAGGCTGAGGGATGGCGAGATGATCCTATGCATCAAAAATGGAGCAAAAGTTGCTACCATGGTCGTAAGAACATACCCTCTTCGACTACCATTTGGTTTAAACTTAGTGTTAAATCATTGTTATTATGTGCCTGCAGCAAGCAAAAATTTGATTTCTATTTCATGCCTAGCACTAGAAGGCTATGTAATTAGTTTTCTTAAGGACCATTGTAACATTCTTTATGAAAGAAATAAATTTGCAAGTGATTTTTTTATTAACGGTCTTTATCAATTACATATTGATGTATCTATTTTTAATATCGAGCAAAATATGAATGCCATGAAACGATCTAGAGATAGTCCAAATGATAGGTATCTATGGCACCTAAGACTTGGTCATATAGCAGAAGATAGGGTTAATAAATTGGAGAAAATTTGGCTATTGAGTCCATTAACTACCGAGTCATATTCAATTTATGAATCTTGTCTTCATGGCAAAATGACTAAGCTCCCTTTTGTAGGACATGGGGAAAGAGCCACGAATCTTCTTGCCCTAATACATACTGATGTGTGTGGCTCATTTGATATGCCGGCTAGAGGTAACTTTGTCTACTTTATAATCTTTATCAATGATTTATTTAGGTATGGGTATGTGTATCTTATGAGACACAAGTCTGAAGCTTTTAAAAAGTTCAAGAAATTTATACATAAAGTAGAAAAGCAAACTAGAAACTCATTAAGATTCTTCGATCAGATCGAGGAGGTGAATGCCTTAGTTGAAAATTCCTGGACTATCTCAAGAAAAATGGCATAGTCTCTTAATAGACTCCATCTGAAACGTCTCAACTCAACGGTGTTTCAGAATGGAGAAATCGGACCCTATTAGATATGGTCTGATTCATGATGAGCTTCACAGACCTTCCTAATTTTTTTTAGGAACACTGTTTGTTAATTGCAATATACTTACTGAATAGAATTCCTTCTAAAATCGTTCCTACCATACCATATGAGATATGGCATGGTAAAAAATCAAATCTGAGTCATCTCAGAATTTAGAGTTGTCCGGCTCATGTCAAAAGACAACAAGCGGACAAGTTAGACTTTAGATCTTTTAGAGCTTGATTTATAGGATATCCTAGAGAGTTATTAGGATATAATTTCTACATTCCAGAAGATCATAATGTGATTGTGAGTCAACATGCCATCTTTCTTGAAAAATAATTTATTCAAAATAGCGGCATTGAAAAGTAGATCAAGCTCGAGGAGAAAGTCTCACAAGAGCAATGAGCTAAGGACCAAATGGAATAAAATCAGGTTGAGCCAATACAATCACTACCTCCTCCATCTCGTAGATCAGAAAGATTTTTCTATCCCCTTGAGAGGTACTTAGGTACTATTTCAGAGAAAATATGGAAAATGTTCCTCGTAGGTAATGGGATTCATGGTGATGATCTCAAAACCTATAACGAGGCGATATCGGATATCAACTTTGAGAAATGGTTAGAGGCAATAGAGTCAGAAATTGACTCGATGCACTCAAACCAAGTCTGAACCTTGGTAGATCCACTAGAAGGTGTAGTACCTATTGGGTGTAAATGGATCTACAAGAGAAAGATTGGTGCATATGAAAATGTGGAGACATTCAAAGCTAGATTAGTGGTAAAAAGGTATAGTCAATGCGAAGGCATTGACTATCAGGATACCTTTTCACCAGTAGTTATGCTTAAATCCATCCGCACATTGCTTGCTATTACAGCTTATTTTGATTATGAAATATGGCAAATGGACGAGAAAATGGCATTCTTAAATGGATATCTTGAGAAAAATATCTATATGAAACAACCACTAGGATTCACATCCAGTGATACTGATCATAAGGTATGCAAGCTACAAAGGTCTATATATGGACTTAAGCAAGCATCTCGAAACTGGAATACTCGTTTAAATGATGTGATTAAATTATTTGATTTCATCAAGAACGAGGAGGAACCATGTGTTTTCAAAAAGGTCAGTGGGAGCATTGTTGTCTTCCTCATATTATACGTGGATGATATCCTCCTTATTGGGTATGATATTCCCATGTTGACCATAGTTAAAATATGGTTATCTAAAAAATTCTCCATGAAGACCTAGGAGAAGTATCCTTTATTCTAGGAATTAAGATCTATAGAGATAGACCGAATAGGATGTTAGGACTTTCATAGAAGATGTACATAAAGAAAGTGCTAAAGAGGTTTAGCATGGAAAACTCTAAGAGGAGATTAGTACCCTTTAGACATGGCATTCATCTTTCCAAGAAGATGTGCCCTAGCACACCTGAGGAAATAGAATGCATGAGCAAGATCCCTTATGCTTCAGCAATAGGGAGCCTCATGTATGTCATGTTATGTACACGACTTGATATAGCCCATGTTGTGAGTGTCACGAGCAGATATCAATCGAATGTAGGTGAAGAACACTGAACTTCTATGAAATGTATCCTTAAGTACTTGAGAAGAATTAAGGATATATTGTTGGTTTTTGATAATGGAGAACTCCAAGTCTAAGGGTATATAGACTCGGATTTTATGTCCGATGTAGATGATTGAAAGTCGACATCTAGGAGTCTATTTGTGTGTAATGGTGGTGCTATCAGTTGGAAGAGTTCTAAGCAGATTATGATAGCAGATTCCACCATGGAAGTAGAATACATCGCTGCGTCAGAAGCTACGAAGGAGGCATTTTAGTACAAGAAGTTTGCCGTAGAGATCGAAGTGATGCCATCAGATGCCATTCCTCTATATTGCGATAATAATGGTGCCATAGCCCTTGCTAAGGAGCCAAGATCTCATAAAAAATTCAAGCACATCGAGCAGCGATACCACCTCATCTGCAATTACCTCGAGAAGGATTACGTCAAGGTCAAGAGAGTCGACTCCGTAGATAATGCGGCGAACCCACTCATAAAGCCATTGGGCCAGTAGAAGATCGAAGCCCAGCTTGAGAAGATGGAACTTAGATTTATAGCCAATTGGCTTTAGGTCAAGTGGGAGTTTGTTAGATATGTGTGCCCTAGAAGCCAGAATTGGCTGACACTTGTAATACACTTCTAGGGGCAAAATTATAATTTTGACTATAAATAATAAAATAGATTATTTTTTATCACAAATATGTATTTAGTGTCTGTGATACATCCCTTGAGTTAATGGTAATGATAATTCATATTTTCAAGAGTTAAAAATTTAAGACATGAATTTTTATTATTAACTCATAATGCTCCTGACCATAGGATCGTCATGAGGATGGTGATTGATCCAAAAAGTTGGTATACAATTACTTCTTTATAGTAGATGAGTCTTGAGTCTATGGTGTAGAGACATCGGAGCGAGAGTACAGGTGCTCGTTAGAGAACGAGGGCACTGAGCGTGACCATCTTGAGCAATCATAAGAAAGTCTACCTTCTCGTCAATGACTGACTCGAAGCTGCAGTGGTGTGTCTGGTTATTTGACCTGAGGTATATCAATAGTTCACATTGAGGATGTTATAGTTTGACTACACCATGACTCAGTCTCCTAGCCATTCGGAATGCTGAGGTGTATATTGGCTATAGCATGTTCATTGTAAGAATTGGATTGCACCAAGAGGGAATCTATCTATCTCGATAGATGAGGAGTAGTCATATGATGATTATGAGAATCAAGTCTATAAGCCCATGGCCATGGCAGAGTGAAATAATAGAAAGAGTTTCTATTAAGGTTTTCACATCGGACTTGAATCAAATGATTAAATCATATGACAGAAATTAGGGTTTGACGAGTTCACCTTAACCCTAATCTGATTGGGGCTCAAGATAAAAGAACTTAATCACACAGGTAGCTGCACCAAGAGGTTCATTTTCAATTCTAATGGATTGCCACCATATACTGCTAGGTGTCACTGATGGATTTTGGGAGCAATTAGAATAGTTTGAATGATCGATCATTCTAGTTGTCTGAATCAGAATAGTTCTGATCCATCGAAAGAAGTTTCGATGATGTCGATGATAGATATCGTGACATATCCCATTACCATACAAAACTGAATCTAACTAAATTACACAAATAAAGATTTGGATCTGGATATCATCAATTGGACTAACCCAGTTTAATTAATTTGAATTAGATTCAATTAGCTTCAAGAAAATTATGCTAGCATACGATTGATCCTAATGTTCTCCTTCTATTATCATTAAAAGTTATCTCAACTGAGCCAAATGTATTTGTGCTCACTCAGGTATCTTTACTTGATTTGACTGAAGCTTGTCTAGGTCAGAAAAGGATTGTCTTAATTTATGAGATAAATTGGAGACAACACCTATCATTTTCCATCACTGCTAATTCTTGCCCTTTGACTTTGGTCAAACATTGACCTTTGACATGTAGACATCTACCCATATGTCATGCACCCATAGAAGAGCAAATAGGGGCTTGTCCCCTTGCTAGAAAATAGAAAGAAGGGGGCACATGCCTAAGGAGGCATGCACCCAATGATAGGGATGCCTGGAGTCCCATATAGATGGGACTCCAGGTTGCTTCTTAGAAATAACTTAGGAGGCACCAAGGGACTCTGCTTTAACCAGTCTTGGCACTACCTAAGGATGATTTAAGGAGGCTCTCATCTGATTAGACTAGGTGATATCATCTTACCAATCAGATTTAGATCTGATTGCACAAAGCAACTTGATTGGCCGGAATAATGTGGCACTGCATGGCGCAATAGGGTCTATAAAAACCCTATCTACGCTTAGCTTAGGAGAGAATCACTCATAGCCCATGCCACAAGGCTGCCCCTCTCTCTCCTTCATGCCATCTTTAGGTCCCCTCTCTCCTCTCCATGCCCAAGGAGATTTGGGCTCTAGTTTGGTGTGATCCAGGCAAGAGAAAGGTGACGAAAAAGGAAGAAGGCAGCACTGCTGCAAGAAACGATTCTAGATCTTTAAAAGGAGTTTTAAAGATCCTCCAAATCATATCTAGATCTAATATTTGGAGAGGTGATAAAGAAGGATAAGATCTCTAGATCCAGTCCAAATGAATATTGGTAGAGGCCAGATACTTGTGTGGCTAGATCCAGAACTTCAGGCAATCAGCAGGATCATCACAGGATAATCCGATTACCCAATAACAAGGTATAAAATTAAATCAAATTTAATTTATTTTTTATTTTTATTTATTAGATCTATTAAATTAGATCTAAAATATCTTAGATCTGATCTAGCTTCAAAAGAAAAATTTTTGAAATATCTCTCTTGATCTAATCAGTTAGGAACAAACCTGATCCGAGAAATCTGAATTTTTCCTTCAATTTTATTACATAGGTAACTGCATCGAGAGGTTCATTTTCAATTTTGATGGATTGTCACCATATGCTGCAAGATATCATTAGTAGATTTTGGGAGCAATTAGAATGATTTGGATGATCGATCATACTAGTTGTCTGAATCAGAAAAGTTCTGATCCATCGGTAGGTATTTCGATGATGTCGATGATAGAGATCGCGATGTATCCCATTACCATACAAAATTGAACCTAACTGGATCACACAAAAAAGGATTTAGATCTAGATATTATTAATTGGACTAACTTAGTTCAATTGATTTGAATAAGATTCAATTAGGTTCAAGAAAATCATGCTAGCACACGATTGAGCCTAATGTTTTTCTTCAACAATCATTGAAGCTTGTCTCGATTGAGCCAAATGTGTTTGATTTCACTCAGGAATCTTTACTTGATCTGACTGGAGCTTGTCCAAGTCAAAAAAGGATTGTCTTAATTTATGAGATAAATTTGAGATAACATCTGCCATTTTTCATCGCCTGCTAAATCTTGTCTTTGGACTTTGGTCAAATGTTGACCTTGGACACTTAGACATCTACCCATATATCATGCACCCATAGGAGAGAACATGGGGCTTTGTCCCCTTGCTAAAAAGTAGAAAGGGAGGGGGCACATGCCTAGGGAGGCATGCACCCCATGAGGATCATGCATGGAGTACCATACAAATGGGACTCTAGGTTGCTTCATGGATTTAAATTAGGTGGCGCCAAAGAGTCCCGTTTGACTAATCTTGGCACCATATAAGGAGGATTTTGAGGGACTCTAATCTGATTGGATTAGATGATATCATCCCATCAATCAGATTTAGATCTGATTGCACAAAGAGCCATGATTGGTCGGGATGATGTGGCACTGCATGATGCAGTAGGGTCTATATAAACATTGTCTGCACCTAGAATTGAGAGCTTCTACCCTTTGCCCATGCCACAAAGCTTCTCTCCCTCTTTCTCCATGCCACCTTCAGGTCCTCTCTCTCCTATCCACGTCCAAGAGTTCTTGGGCTTGAGTTTGGTGCGATCCAAGCAAGAGAAAGATGACAGGAAAGAAAGAAGGCAGCACTGCTGCAAGAGATAATAGCTGATTTTCAAAAGCCATTTTGAAGACCTTCAAGATCAGATTCAGATCTAATTTTTGGAGCATAGATTGTGAAGAAGAAGATCTCTAGATCCTACTTAAGTGGATATCGGTAGAGGCCAGACGCTTGTGTGGCTACATCCAGAACCTCAGATAAATATCGGGATCATCATAGGATAGTTGGATTACCCAAAATAAAGATATAATTAAATTAAATTTAATTTATTTTTATTTTATTTTATTAGATCAATAAGATTAGATCTAAAGAGTCTCAGATTTGATTTAGATCTAAGAAAAAAAAATTTAAAATATTTCTCTTGATCCAATTAGATCTGAACAATCATAACCTAAAAAACTAAGTTTTTTCTTCAAGCATGACTAAAACCATAGCAACCCTGTCCATCATAACTATGGCGGTTGCTATCTAAAAGATTATTATATGGGCTTCTATCAATAACTAGATCAAATCGATCGAATGTGCTAATCATATGCTCGAGCCTATCACCATTAAGCTCTTGCACATCAGCAAGGTCTTGGACAAGTAGACCCTCTGAAGCCCTTGCAATTCTCTTCCATAAATCGATCCCCATATAAGTACCAATACTTGTAATTTAGCATAAATCCATGTCTCGAGCCCGTATTTGTA
The DNA here is from genome assembly GCA_006176705.1 of Cocos nucifera. Lineage (NCBI taxonomy): Eukaryota > Viridiplantae > Streptophyta > Magnoliopsida > Arecales > Arecaceae > Cocos > Cocos nucifera. Next base: position 28,652 of record QRFJ01000263.1, on the reverse strand, counting down.
ATGTAGCCTAAACCTTTCCTTAGTTCAAGTGCTCTGCATGTTGAGACTGAAGCACGTAGGGCACGTCTCGAGCTTTTATTTGCAATGTGGCCCAAACCTTCCTTTGGTTCGAGCATTCTACATGTCAAGACTGAAGTGCGCAAGACACATCTCGACTTCAAGTTTGCAATCCAAACCTTTCCTCGATTTGAGCACTCTATATGTCGAGATCGAAGCAAGTAGGGCATGTCTCAGTCTCATGTTTTGCAGCCTGAATCTTCCCTCATTTCGAGCATGATACATGCCAAGATCGGAGTATGCAGGGCACGTCTCGGGCTGGTGTTTATAATGCAGCCCAAATCTTTCCTCAGTTCGAGCACTCTGCATGTCGAAACTAGAGTGTGCAAGGCATGTCTCAGGCTGGTGTTTACAATGCAATCTGAACCTTTCTTTGGTTTGAGTGCTCTGCATGCCGCAATCGGAGCATGCAGGGTATGTCTTGGGCCAGTGTTTATAATGCAGCATGAACCTTTCCTCAGTTTAAGCACTCTACATGCCAAGATCGAAGCATGCAGGGCACGTCTCGAGCTGGTGTTTGCAATGCTGCCCAAACTTTCTCTCGATTCAAGCATGCTACATGCCGAGATTAAAGTATGCAGGGCACGTCTCAGCCTTATATTTAATTTTTAATATCTAATTATGCTTAATTAATATAATTTAAATAAAAAATAATTTTTAGTGATGGTATTAGCTATAGTTTAAATTAAAAAATAATTTTTAATGATGGTATTAGCTATCGCTAATGTCGATGCTAATATTCATAATAGAAGAAGGCTATCGTACAGGATTGAGGCACACACAAGCTAGCATGCAGAAATTGAGGTGCGAGGAGGCACATGCAAGCAGGGATGAGCCTCGGGGATGCCGCCATGAATGAAAGCTTGGGAAGGTCAGGAGCTTACACTCGAGGGTTTAGGAAGGTGGGTTGAGTGCAGTTGGAGGGAGATGGCTGGGGAGTAGGGGTGGCGGGTGAACGAAGGGCCGGACATTTGGGGAAGGAGGCAGGGGCGGTCAGGGGAGAGAGTGGGTGGCAGGTGAAGCAAAAGGCTAAGGGTTCGGGGAGGCAGGAGGTGGTCGAGGGGTTTTAGGGAAGGAGGCAAAAGGCAGTCGGGGGTTTGGGAAGGTAGGTTAGGTGTAGCTAGGGAGAGACGACCGGGGAGAAGCTGCTGGCTAGGGGAGAAAGGGGGTGGCAGGGAAACTGAAGGGCTGGGGGTTAGAGGAGGCAGGAGGCGATCGGGATCTCAGGGAAGTGGGTTGGGGTGCAATTGGGGGTATCAAGATGGTCGGAGGCTTGAGGAGGTAGGAGGGGGCCGGGTGTAGTCAGGGGGAGGCTGTCGACCGGAGGAGAGAGAGGGGGTGGCAGGGGAACTGAAGGGTCGGAGAGGCAGAAGGCGGCCAGAGGCTCCGGGAGACATGCCAGATGCAGCCGGGGGATTGAGACGACCGTGGGCTCGGGAGATGAGAGGCAGTCGAGGGCTCGAGAAGATGGATCGGGTGCAGTCGGGGGGAGACCGTCAACCCAGGGAGAGAGGGGGGGCGAGGGAATCGAAGGGCCGAGGATTTGGGGTGGCAGGAGGCAGCCGGAGGCTCGAGAAGGTGGGCCCGCCAGGAGGATTGAGAAGGTCGGGGGCTCGAAAAGATGAAAGGCGATCGTAGGCTCGGAAAGGCAGGCTGGGTGCAACCTGGGGGAGGCCACCAACCGGGGGAGAGAGGAGGTAGTGCTGGGATCGAAGGGTGGGGGGAGAGGGTGGTGGCAGTAGGGGATAAAAATGCTGAAGGATAGGGGGTGGTGGAAAAATGAGAATCTAATGGATGATGGGATGAAAAAATATGAGGGGGCGGTGGGCGGTGGTGTGGAGAAAATGAGGGTGCATAGCGAGGAGGAGAAAATGAGGCGAAAAGATTATTAGCTATGATAAATTCCATCGCTAATAATTATTTCTCATCGCTAATATGCAAAAAATTATTAGCGATGAAAGTGACCATCAGTAATATTATTTTTCATCACTAATAATTATATATTTAAAATAATATTTTTAAATTATTAGCGATGGTATTCTTGCCGTGGTTAAAGCCATTGCTAATACATTTTTTTTCTTAATTTTTTTGAAAGGTTAAAAATTAATATTTAATTTTATTAAATTTTTAAACTTAATTAATTTATAAATTAAGTTTTAATTAATTTAAATTATATTTAATTTAATTAGATATGACTTAATTTAAGGCTAATTGGATTTTAATATTTTAAGTAAAACTTAGATTCAAAGTCTAATTGAATTAGATTTGACACGATTTCAAATTAGATTCAAATCGAACCTAAATTAAAAATTATTTTTTTATAATTAATTTAATTTATATTAAATTTAATTAAATTTTACTTAATTTGAATGTAATTAGATTTTACAATCTAATTAGGACTTGAATTTAAAGTCTAATTGAATTAGGTTAGATAGGATTTCAAACTAGATTCAAATCGAGTTTCAATTGCATGTAGATCAAACCTAAATTGAAATCCATTTTCTCCTAATTGATTATAATTAGATTTAATTTAATTAGGTTTAACTTAATATCAAAGTAATTAAATTTTATTATCCATGTAGGATCTGGATTTTAGAGTCTAATTGAATTAGGATTGATAGGTAATGTAATTGGATTTGAATCAGATTTGAATTGAATTCAAATTAAACCTAAATTAAAAATTATTTTCTTCTATATGATTTAAAGCAACTTTAATTTGATTAATCTTGACTTGATTTGAGATCAATTAGATTTTATAATCCATTTAAGATTTAGATTTGAAGTCTCATTGAATTATATTTGATAGAATTTTGAATTAAATTTGAATCGAATTCAAATTAAATTTAAATTAAAAATTATTTTTTTCTTAATTATTTAAATTATTTTAAATTTAATTAGACTTAATTTAAATTAAAAGTAATTAAATTTTACTATCTAAGTAGGACTTAAATTAAAAATCTAATTGAATTAAAATTGATAGAATTTTGAATTGAATTTGAATTGAACCCAAATTAAGCATCAATTTCTTATAATTAATTTAAATTAGATTTAATTTAACAAATTTTGATTTAATTTGAGGTTAATTAGATTTTATAATCTAAGAAGGACTTAGATTTAAAGCTTAATTAAATTTGGTTTGGCAAAATTTTGAATTGGATTCAAATTGGGTTCGAACTAGAATTGGATTAGTTATGGATTATTAGCGATGGCAAAATATGCCATCACTAATTCCATTGGCAATAACTTTTTAAATATTTTTTTAAAAAAATATTGGCAATGGTAGATTTTCATCTCTAATATTTAAAAATACCATCACTAATTTTTATTTTATATTTAAATATTATAAAAAAAATTTAAAAATTTTAAATAATTTTAGCGACGGTGCATGCCATCACTAATAATAATAACAACACAATCGTTAATAGTTTGATATTAGCGATGATGATATTTTTATCACTAATAATTCAAATTTATCGTTGCTAATATTTTTTTATTTAAATATTTTAAAATAATTTTCTATATTTTTAGAGATGGCTTTTGTAGTTGCTAATAATTTATTTGCCATCACTAATATTATTAACGATGTCATCTTTTTTTTAACGATATTATGGTGGCAACAAGCTTTATTAGCGATGGGGTTATCATTGCTAATACCGTTGCTAAAATCTAATTTTCTTATAGTGACTCTTGATCGTAGAATCTCAATCCAGTAGGACTCTTGACTATAGAGTTCCAAATAAGTAGGACTTAGAGTCCCAGTTCAATAGGACTCTTGACCATAGAGTCCCAGTCCAGTGGGACTCTTTATCAAATCTCTAATGGGTGTGATTCCACAGGTTCGAACCTAAGTCGGTAGCATAGGAATCAATTTTTGTATTAATCGAAGTGACCATGTAGCAATGATATGCAATGTCTGGATAGGTCGAATTATCATAATTGCAACATTTAGAACCTACATGAATATGGTTACCATATAATTCATCTCTTTGACCTCTATATATCGGATGACTCAAAGTTCAATTACCAATCCTAAAAGGTACATTCAAATCATGTTTCAATGCAATCAGTCTCATGACTCCTCACTAGGACTACCTTGGCTAAGGCTTTACTAAATTGAAATACAATTGAACACAGCTCCTGAGATTAGGAGTGGTCAATCCTATTACTAAATTAGAAATTCAGATAGTCCGGCACCAAAGCACAGTGAGTTGCTTGAAAGTCACTGTGGTGATCTCAGATTGGAGGGACACTTATATCTATATTCCATCAGAGTAAATCTTAATAGTAGAAAGCTCTAGAGTTGGTTATGTTCAGTGCAGATGTACCCCTACATCTCATTTATATGTCATACCAGTGTCTCCATACTTCTTGGTTAAGAGGACAACCAACCCATATAGCACACAATGATCTATATTCGATAAATATTATTGTTCTTGATAATAATGTATCGTTTGATCGCGAACAGATTTAAGGACTAAATGATAAATCTTCTTTTGTCGATTCTAAATAGTCCTAAGGACTTCACCCCAACAAAGAAGTTCATTAGAAGATGAAAGAATTTATGATGAAAAAATGCTAAAATAATTTTTATTTATTTATAATTTATATATAAATACAAGAAATAGCATAACCGTCAATAGGCTAACGATTGGCTTTGGGATACTATTCCCAATAAATTCTAGACTTCTAATGCAGGGCTTGCCCTCTCTAGTGGTTGGAGATTTCAACTGCATTGTCAGCTCCTATGCGAAGCAAGGTGGCAGGTAGCAGGGTGACAACGTGGAGTCTAGGAAGTTTAGAGAGTTCATCAGCAGCACTGGCTTGATCGATCTCAGATTTATTGGCTCAAGGTTCACCTGGTGTATTAATCAACTTGGGTCCGCTAGGATTTGGGAGAAGATTGACCAGACGCTTGCTTCTGCTACTTGGATCTAGCACTTTTCATGGTACTCTATCCAACACCTTCTGAGGATGGCCTCGGATCACTACCCAACTCTTGTCTTGATGGACAGCGTGGACCGGCCCACAGCCCCCTTCCGATTTGAGAAGTTCTAGATCTGCTATCCAAGATCTTGGAACTTGGTTTGAGAGGTGTAAAGGATGCGGATCCATAGGGATGCGAGGTATAAGATGACCTGCTGATTGGAGTTGGTCAGATGCAGGTTCCTCAAATGGAACTACATGAAGGTGGGCAACATCTTCCACCAGATTGAGCAAGTCGAGGGAGACATCATGGAGTTGAGCTAAGGGAGGACTAGGAGGGCAACTTGCTTGAGCCTGAATTGGGGGTGCTGTCCGATAAGCTTTCTGAGCATCAGTCTCTTTTGAGATAGTAGGAGATCTTTTAGAAGCAAAAGTTCAGAATTCAGTGGGTTCAGGAGGAAGACCAGAACACCAGATTCTTCCATCAATCCACCATGATTTGGAGGTCTGCCAACCAGATCAGGCAGTTATGGAGGAGTGATGGTACTGTTGTGGATGATAGTAGAGGGATCTATGAAGAGATCCTTCATTTCTTCAAGGATCAATGGAAGAGGTCACTGGGTGAGGACCTCCCTATCTCGGGTGCCCAGCTGATGGCTCGTATCTCTACATCAGAGAATGAGATTTTGCCCAGCTCAATGTCTTCTGATGAGATGCATGGGGCCTTTTGGCCTCTTGGAGAGGATAAGGCCTCAGGGCCTGATGGCTTTTCTCCGCACTTCTTTCGTCAGTACTACTCGATCATCTAGGAGGAGGCAGTGGAAGAGATGCAGGTGATCTTCGAGTTCGAGGGCATTTCAGTGGCATGGAAGTGGACCCTCATTATCCTCATTTAGAAGTAGCTGGATGCCTCGATCCCTGAGCACTTTAGACCTATCAGCCTTTGCACCACCCTCTACAAGGTGTGTGAACGGGTTCTAGTAGGGCGGCTAAAGCCACTGATGCCCCATCTAATTAGCTCGGAGAAGGGTGCCTTTATCGAAGATCGGTCTATTATCAACAATGTTATGCTTGCCTAGGAGCTTATGCATGACCTCTAGAGAGCTCCCTATTGCCATAGCCTCATGGAGATTAAGCTAAATATGGAGTGTGCGTATGATCGGATGAGTTGGGTTTTCCTTCGATGGATTCTTTAGGAGCTAGGCTTTGAGGAGTGGTGGATTAACTAGATCATGGACTACGTCGAAGGCCGAGCTTCACCATGCTCATCAACGGCACCCCGATGGAGTTCTTTTTCTCCTCTGTTGGCTTCCACCAAGATTGTCCTCTCTCCCACTCTCTATTAATTTTACGCATTGATGTCCTATCTAGGGCACTAAGAGCAACGACTCAGGAGCAGGTCCTGGAGCCATCTTTGCCTACCCTAGGTGTCCTATCTCTATCGCACATTCTCTTTCTAGATGATTGCCTCCCTATCAGTGTACCTCAATCTAAAATATGGAGTGTTTTTCCTCCATTGTCAGGGTCTATTATCGGTCATCGGGATAGTTATTCAATATTCAGAAGTCTACGGTCATTTTCAATCCAAAGGCGAAGCCCCAAGTCAAATCGGCGATCAAGTAGATTTTGGGGATTCAGGAGTAGTCTGGGATGCTGACTTACCTCGGTGTTCCGATCATTGGCCATCATTCGTGGTAGGCTGAGTGCAGACTCTTGGAGCAGCGGATCCAAGAGTATCTTCAGGGCTAGCAGGCCAACACCCTTTTCTTCATGGGTAGGACAACTCTGGTGAGATTAGTGCTAACCTGTGCTCTAGTTTACCTCCTCGCCAATACGATTATGCCAGTTGCTTGTATTAGAGGATTGGAGCAGCAGTTCCGTAATTTTTTATGGGGCTCTAGGCCCGATCATCATCGAGTCCATCTGCTCTCTCGGGAGGTGGTGTGCTAGTCTTTGCACGATGGTAGTCTGGGGATTCATTCCTTACTGACAAGGAGTAAGGTTTTGATTGCCAGACAAGCGGCCATATTCCTAATCCAGCTGAACTATTTGTGCAGCAGGATGATGAGAGCTCACTATGGTGGGTGGAGCCATGTTACTCCCATTCAGGCTACCCAGGGCTGCTCTTTCATCTAGAAGGATATTATTGCCCAGAGGCCTGATGCTATGGACTAGATCAGATGCTTGATTGGTGATGGTCTTTCGGTGGAGCTGATCCAGGATGCCTGGGTTTCGAGCATTCCTTTGTCCTATTGGCCGATCCTTGTCAACAACAAGATGGAGGACCATATGAGAGTGATTGACCTCATCACTATCGACGGTTCCTCCTAGAGAGCTCAAGATATCACTCGGCTCTTCGGGGGCCCACTTGTAGAATGGATGCTAGCTATCCCAGTTCTAGTACACCACACTCAAGATGCAAGGGTCTGGGATCACTCTTGCTGCTTGAACGTCCCCCTGAGGGACCTCTCCCATATGTACGGATGAACATCTTCTACGAGGATCGATGCTACCTAGATCTGAAGAGTTGCCGCTCATCCTAAGGTGAGGATTTTTCTTTAGAAACTTATCTAGAATCAGCTTCCTACTCGAACACTTCTTAGGGATACAAGCATCGAGATTCCGACCTTATGTCTAGTTTATGGAATGGAGGATGAATATGCGAAGCATACTGTCCTGCGCTATCCTAGGATGGGGGTTATTTGGAGATAGGCAGGTGCTCATCCATAGGAGACAAGTACTGATCCATGGCTAGGTGTTCTTCTTTAGCCTGATTTGTTAGAGTTTGACTAACAGGATGATCGCTGTTGGTGGATACATGGTTTATATTACTTATCAAATTTGGTTGTCTAGGAACGGTCTCATCTTCGATAATGAGGTGACTCCTGTCCGTCAGATTTTGGAGAGAGCTATCTGTCCGACTCAAGAGTACTACCAGCTTGATTTTGCCAGTCCATCCCTTGACATCTTCGATCTTTGGAGCTCCTTGGCTGCCTCGACAGTGATCCATAGGGTTCTATCCATCTTCTAGGAGCCCCTACCATCAGGATTTGTCAAGGTCAACTTTGATGGTAGTATCAGGGATGGAAGGGTTGGAGCTGGCTTCGTTATCTACAATCCTGATGGAAGACTGCTGGTGTCTGGTGGCTCCCATCTTTTTGAGCATTCGGTCCCGATTGCGGAGCTTTATGCGGTCTGGATCGGTGTCATCTTTGTCAAGCAATAGCTTCGCGTGGGGAGGATTGTTTTGGAGGATGACTCTACTACTATTATCTCTTGGATTCAGAAAGGAGCTAGGCAACTTGAGAGTCACCCGCTCATCTGGAATGTTTGGACCTTTTTTTGACAAGCTGTTGCAGTCCGAGTTTGATATATCTATCGAAAAGCAAATACCGCAGCAGATTGGGTAGCGGCCTTTATTACAGAGTACTCTAGGGATTGGATATGGAGACAGGATGATGACTGCCTGTTGATCTTGTAGAATTTTATATATCTTGATCATTTAGACTACTCTCATAGTGGTACGACCATCTACTTATATTTTAAAAAAATAATGTCTATTTTGATGAATATAAATAGATCCAAGTAAAATTTGTGGGTCTCTCTCGTATCGAATTTTCATTTTTCACGAAAAGAAAGAAGTACGGGGCTGCGGCAATCCTATATAAAGAACTATACGAGCCTATCATGTAGGCTCTGATTTTTGTCAGCTTTCCCTCGATAGAAATTATACACGAGGCCACAAACATATTCGGCTCAACCTAACACGGTGTATGCATGAATTAATGTACTATTCTTCACTCCCAACCCACGTGGCCCATGTTTATCATTTTTTCTCTACATCCTCGCTCGCTGTTAAGTGGATGGAAAGTCTCCTCCACTGAAGATCAGTAGTGAACCTTTTTCCTCCTCTCCCATCTTGCTCATGGATGGCAATGCATGCATCTAACCTTCAGCCTATGATCTGGATCCAACATGTACCAAGCACTAAAGAGTATCTTTAACGGAAGGTACCACGTCCTCCCCTTTAAACTGCCCCTCTGCTGTAACTGGTGCTGTACAACCAAATGAAGGTGGGCACCAGGTAAAACAAAAAAAAAAGAAAAAGAAGGGGAGAAATAGCAATGGCACTGTATACAACAACGCGTGACAATGCTTGAGGAGTGGACATGCGTCGTGCTCTAACAGCCATGGACTCTCCTTTAATGTAAAGGGATAGGTTTCAGTGAGATATGTTTGATAGTTATTGGGAGGGAGACAATAATTTTATTTTCTTTCCCACTCTGGGATCCTATGGCCAAGGTCAAATTATGTACGTTGCCATGTCCTGTAATTTTGATTTGACATATTTGCTACTTAAATAGTCATACCGTTAATACAGCAAATAGGTGAATAATATCCTAACTCAGGCCATACATGGAGATCTTTCCAATTGAGGGCTCGACTCTGAGTGTACATTGTATTGCCCAATGGTCATATATAGATCGGAAACTAGAGCGAGCTGAAGGAAAGCACCACCCACAGCAACAACTACCATTGCTTCAAAAGGCTTGGATTCTAAGGATGGCCCAATCGAATAAAGGAAGTGATGTTAGGAGAACTGCATTTAATAAATTAATGGTTCTAATAAAGCATGGCAAAAAGCTTTATTAGAGATGGGATTTGTTGTCATCACTAATACCGTTGCTAAAATCTAATTTTCTTATAGTGACTCTTGGTCGTAGAATCTCAATCCAGTAGAACTCTTAACTATAGAGTCCCAAATAAGTAGGACTTAGAGTCCTAGCCCAGTAGGACTCTTGACCATAGAGTCACAATCCATTGGGACTCTTTATCAAACCTCTAATGTGTGTGATCCCGTAGGTTCGAACCTAAGCCGGTAGCACAAAAATCAATTTTTGTACTAATCAAAGTGACCATCTAGCAATGATACCCGACGTCTGGATAGATCGAATTATCGCAATTGCAATATTTATAACCTACATGAATATGGTTACCGTATAATTCATCCCTTTGACCTCTATGTATCGGATGACTCAAAGTTCAATTGCCAAACCTAAAAGGTACATTCAAATTGTATTTCAACGCAATCAGTCTCATGACTCCTCACTAGAACTACCTTGGCCAAGGCTTTGCTAAATTAAAATATAATTGAACATAGCTCCTAAGATTAGGAGTGGTTAATCCTATCTTGATATACACACAAACTTCTTAAGTACTTCACTATGCCCAGAAATCTTCCATCACTAAATTAGAAATTTAGGTAATCCGGCACCAAAGCACAGTGAGTTGCTTGAAAGTCACTGTGATGATCTCAGGTCGGAGGGATACTTATACCCATATTCCATCGGAGTAAATCTTGACAATAGAAAGCTTCAAAGTTGGTCATGTTCGGTGCAGATGCACCCCTACATCTCATCTGTATACCATACCAATATCTTCACACTCCTTAGTTAAGAGACCAACCAACCCATATGGCATACAATGATCTATATTCGATAAATATTATTATTCTTGATAATAATGTATCATTTGATCGCGAACAGATTTAAGGACTAAATGATAAATCTTCTTTTATTGATTCTAAATAGTCCTAAAAACTTCACCCCAACAAAGGAGTTCATTAGAAGATGAAAGAATTTATAATAAAAAAATGTTAAAATATTTTTTATTTTTTTATAATTTATATATAAATATAAGAAATAGTACAATCATCAATAGGCTAACGATTGGCTTTGGGATACTATTTTCAATAATTTCTAGACTTCTGATGTAGGGCATGCCCTCTCTAGTAGTTGGAGATTTCAACTACATTGTCGGCTCCCATGTGAAGCAAGGTGGCAGGTAGCAAGGGGACAATGTGGAGTCCAGGAAGTTTAGAGAGTGCATCAGCAGCACTGGCTTGATCGATCTTAGATTTATTGGCTCAAGGTTCACCTGGTGTATTAATCGGCTTGGGTCCATTAGGATTTGGGAGAAGATTGACCAGGCACTTGCTTCTGCTACTTAGATCTAGCGCTTTTCGGGGTACTCTGTCCAAGACCTTTTGAGGATGGCCTCGGATCACTACCCAACTCTTATCTTGATGGACAGCGTGGACCGATTCATGGCCCCCTTCCGATTTAAGAAGTTCTAGATCTGCTATCCGAGATCCTGGAATTTGGTTCGAGAGGTGTAGAGGATGCTGATTCGTAGGGATGCGAGGAATAAAATGACCCGCTGACTGGAGTTGGTCAGACGTAGGTTCCTCAGATGGAACTACATGGAGGTGGGAGACATCTTCCACCAGATTGAGCAAGTCGAGGGAGACATTATGGAGTTTAGCTGAGGGAGGACTAGGAGGGCAACTTGCTTGAGCCTGAATTGGGGGTGTTGTTCGATAAGCTTTCTGAGCATCAGTCTCTTTTTAGACAGCAGGAGATCTTTTAGAAACAAAAGTCCAGAATTTAGTGGATTCAAGAGGAAGATCAAAACCCTAGATTCTTCCATCAGTCCACCATGTTTTGGAGGTCCTCCAACCATATTAGGCTATTATGGAGGAGTGATGGTACTATTGTGGATGATAGTAGAGGGATCTATGCAGAGATCCTCCATTTCTTTAGGGATCAATGGAAGAGGTCACTGGGTGAGGACCTCCCTATCCCGGGTGCCTAGCTGATGGCTCGTATCTCTACATCAAAGAATGAGATTTTGTCCAGCCCAATGTCTTTTGATGAGATGCGTGGGGCCCTCTGGCCTCTTGGAGAGGATAAGGCCTCAGGGCTTGATGGCTTTTCTCTGCTCTTCTTCTGTCAGTACTGCTCGATCATCTAGAAGGAGGCAGTGGAAGCGGTGTAGGTGGTCTTTGAGTTTGGGGGCATTTCAGTGGCATGGAAGTGGACCCTCATTATCCTCATTTTGAAGTAGCTAGATCCTCGATCCCTGAGCACTTTAGACCTTATCAGCTTTGCACACCCTCTACAAGGTGGTGAATGGTTCTGGTAGGGCGGCTAAAAGCCACTGATGCCCCATCTAATTAGCTCGGAGTAGGGTGCCTTTATCGAAGGTCGGTCTATTATCGAAAATGTTATGCTTGCCCAGGAGCTCATGCATGACCTCTAGAGAGCTCCCTATTGCCATAGCCTCATGGAGATTAAGCTAAATATGGAGTGGCTATGATTGGATGAGTTGGTTTTCCTCGATGGATGCTAGGAGCTGGCTTTGGAGAGCGGCTGGATTAACTGATCATGGACTCGTCGAGAGCAGAGCTTTCACAATAGCTCATCAATGGCACCCCGATGGAGTTCTTTTTTTTCTCTGTGCTTACCACCACATAATATCCTCTCTCTCCATCCTATTTTTTATGCATTGATGTCCTATCTAGGGCACTAAAGTAGCGACTCAGGAGCAGGTCCTGGAGCCATCTTGGCCTACCCTGGGTGTCCTATCTCTATCGCACATTCTCTTTCCAGATGATTGCTCCCCATTGGATGTACCTCATTCAAATATGGAGTGTTTTGCCTTCATTGTCAGGGTCTATTTGCCGATCATCAGGAAGTTGTCAATATTCAGAAGTCTATGGTAATTTTCAGTCCAAAACAGACACCAAGTCAGAAATCGACGGTCAGTAGATTTGGCGGATTCAGGATAGATCTGGGATTGACTAACCTTCTTGGTGTTGATCATGGTCATCATATGCAGGCTGAGTAGCGAAACACTTGAGTAGTGATCCAGAAAGTATCTTCAGGCAGCTAGCAGGCCAAACACCCTATTCTATCATGGGTAGGAACGAACAACAAAGGTGACATTACGTGATACATACTGCTCTAGTCAATTCCTCTCGCCAATACTGATTATATGCAGTTGCTTGTAATATAGAGGATTGGAGCAGCAGATCCAATTTTTTATGGGGCTCTCAGACTCGTCGCATGAGTCATCTGCTTCTCTCGAGAGATGGTGTGCCAGTCTTTGCGCAGATGGTAGTCTGGGGATTCATTCCTTCTGTACAAGGAAGTAAGGTTGATTGCCAGACAGCAGGCCATATTTCTATCCAGCCGAACTATTTTGTGCAGCAGGATTGATGAGAGCTCACTATGGTGGTGGAGCCATGTTACTCTCATTCAGGCTACCCAGGGCTGCTCTTTCATCTGGAAGGATATTATTTGCCCAGAGGCTTGATGCTATGGACTAGATCAAATGGTTGATTGGTGATGGTCTTTCGTGGAGCTGATCCAGATGCCTGGGTTTCGAGCATTTCTTTATCCTATTGGCCGACCCTTGTCAGCAACAAGATGGAGGACCATATGAGAGTGATTAACCTCATCACTATTGTCGGTTCCTCTTGGAGAGCTCAGGAGATCACTCGGCTCTTCGGGGGCCCACTTGCAGAATGGATGCTAGCTATCCTAGTTCCAGTACACCACACTCAGATGCAAGGGTCTGGGATCACTCTTACAGTCTGAAGGTCCCCCTGAAGGACCTCTCCCATATGTATGGATGGACATCTTCTAATGAGGATCGATGCTACCTGATCTGGAGAAGTTGCCGCTCATCTAAGGTGAGGATTTTTCTTTAGAAACTTGTCTAGAATCAGCTTCCTACTCAAACACTTCTAGGATACAGCATGGAGATTCCGACCTTATGTCTAGTTTATGGAATGGAAAGGAATATGCAAAGCATACTTCCTGGCTTCCTAGGAGGGTTATTTGGAGAAGGCAGGTGCTCATCATAAGAAGAAAGTATTGATCCATGGCTGGGTGTTCTTCTCTTAGCTGATTTGTTAGAGTTTGATTATAGGATGACCATTGTTGGTGGATACATGGTTATATTACTTATCAAAATTTGGTTGTCTAGGAAGGTCTCATCTTTGAAATGAGGTGACTCCTGTCCGTCAGGTTTTGGAGAGAGCTATCTTCCGATCAAGAGTACTCCAACTTGATTTGCCACTCCATCCTTGACATCTCTGATCTTTGGAGCTCCCTGGCTGCCTCGCAGGACCATAGGGTTCTATCCATCTTCTAGGAGCCCCTAATCATCGAGATGTCAAGGTCACTTTGATGGCAGTATCAGGATGGAAGGATGGAGCTGGCTTCGTTATCCAATGTCTGGAAGATTGCTGGTGTCTGGTGGCTCCCATCTTTAGCATTCGTCCCGGTGAGCTTTATGCGGTCTGATCGTGTCATCTATCAAGCATAAGCTTCGCATGGGGAGGATTGTTTGGAGAGGTGACTCTACTACTATTATCTTCGGATTTCAGAAAGGAGCTAGGCAACTTGAGAGTCACCCACTCATCTGGAATGTTTGGACCTTTTTTTGACAAAACTGTTGCAGTCCGAGTTTGGTATATCTATCGAAAGCAAATACACAGCAGATTGGGTAGCGGCCTTTATTGCAAAGTACTCTAGGAGGATGGAAGAAGGATGATGACTGCCTGTTGATCTTGTAGAATTTTATATATCTTGATCATTTAGACTACTCTCATCTGGTACGATCTCTACTTATATTTTAAAAAAATAATTCTATTTGATGAATATAAATAGATCAAGTAAAATTTGTGGGTCTCTTTCGTATCGAATTTTCATTTTTCAGAAAAAAAAGAAGTACGGGGCTGCGCAATCCTATAAAAAGAACATACGAGCCTATCATTAGGCTCTGATTTTTTGTCAGCTTTCCTTGATAAGAAATTATACACGAGGCCACAAACATATTCACTCAACCTACACGTGTATGCATGAATTAATGTACTATTCTTTCTCCCAACCCCGTGGCCCATGTTTATCATTTTTTTCTCTACATCCTCGCTCGCTGTTAAGTGGAGGGAAGTCCTCCACTGAAGATCAGTAGTGAACCTTTTTCCTCCTCTCCCATCTTGCTCATGATGGCAATGCATGCATCCAACCTTCAGCCTATGATCTGGATCAACATGTACAGCACTAAAGAGTATCTTTAACGGAAGGTACCACGTCCTCCCCTTTAAACCGCCCTCTGCTGTAACTGGTGCTGTACAACCAAATGAATGTGGGCACCAGGTAAAACAAAAAAAAGAAAAAAGAAAAAGAAGGGAAAAATAGCAGAGCACATGCATTACAGCAACGCGTGACAATGCTTGAGGAGTGACATGCGTCTGCTCTAACAGCCATGGACTCTCCTTTAATGTAAAGGGATAGGTTTCAGTGAGATATGTTTGATGTATTTGGGAGGGAGACAATAATTTATTTTCTTTCCCACTCTGGATCCTATGGCCAAGGTCAAATTATGTACGTTGCCATGTCCTTAATTTTGATTTGACATATTTGCTACTTAAATAGTCATACATTAGTACAGCAAATGGTGAATATATCCTAACTCAGGCCATACATGGAGATCTTCCAATTGAGGGCTGGCTCTGAGTGTACATTGTATGCCCTGGTCATATTAAGATTGAAAATAGGGGAGCTGAAGGAAAGCACCCCACACAGCAACAACTACCATTGCTTCAAAAGGCTTGGATTCTAAGGATGGCCCAATCGAATAAAGGAAGGGATGTTAGAGAACTGCATTAAAAATTAATGGTTCAATAAAGCATGGCAAAAAGCTTTATTAGGATGGGATTTGTTGTCATCACTAATACCTGCTAAAATCTAATTTTCTTATATAGCGATTCTTGGTCGCAGAATCTCAATCCAGTAGGACTCTTAACCATAAAGTTTCAAATAAGTAGGACTTAGAGTCCCAGCCCAGTAGGACTCTTGACCATAGAGTCATAGTCCAGTGGGACTCTTTATTAAACCTCTAATATGTGTGATCCTGTAGGTTCGAACCTAGGTCGGTAGCACAGAAATCAATTTTTGTACTAATCGAAGTGACCATCTAGCAATGATATCTGACGTCTAGATAGGTCGAATTATCGTAATTACAATATTTAGAACGTACATGAATATGGTTACCGTATAATTCATCTCTTTGACCTCTATGTATCGAATGACTCAAAGTTCAATTGCCAATCCTAAAAGGTACATTCAAATGTGTTTCAATTTGCAAATCAGTCTCATGACTCCTCACTAAGACTACTTGGCCAAGGCTTTGCTAAATAAATAAATTGGAACATAGCTCCTAGATTAGGAGTGGTTAATCCTATCTTGATATACACACCACTCCTTAAGTACTTACATATGCCCAAAAATCTTCCATCACTAAATTTAGAAATTAGATATCCGCGCACAAAGCACAATGAGTTGCTTGAAGTCACTGTGATGATTCTCAGTTCGGAGGATACTTATACCCATATTCATCAGAGATATTCTTGACACAGAAAAGCTCTAAGTTGGTCATGTTTCGTGCAGATGACCCCTACATCTCACCTATATGTCATAACCATATCTTCAATCACTTTATGGTTAAGAAACAACAACCATATGGCACACAATGATCTATATTCGATAAATATTATTATCTTGATAATAATATATCATTTGATCCGAACAGATTTAAGGACTAAATGATAAATCTTCTTTTATTTTCTAAATAGTCCTAAACTTTATCCCAACAAAGGAGTTCATTAGAAGATGAAAGAATTTATAATAAAAAATGTAAAATATATTTTTATTTTTTATAATTATATATAAATATAAGAAATAGCAACAACATCAATAGGCTAAGATTGCTTTGGGATACTATCAATAATTTCTAGACTTCTGATGAGGGCTGCTCTCTCTAGTGTTGGAGATTTCAACTCATTGTCGGCTCCTAATGCGAAGCAAGGTGGCAGGTAGCAGGGTTGACAACGTGGAGTCTAGGAAGTTTTAGAGAGCTTCATCAGCAGCACTGGCTTGATTGATCTCAGATTTATTGGCTCAAGGTTCACTTGGTGTATTAATCGGCTTGGGTTCGCTAGGATTTGGGAGAAGATTGACCAGGCGCTTACTTCTGCTACTTGGATCTAGCACTCTTCGGGGTACTCTATCCAACACCTTCTGAGGATGGCCTCGGTTCACTACCCAACTCTTGTCTTGATGGACAGCATGGATTGGCCCACGACCCCCTTCCGATTTGAGAAGTTCTAGATCTGTTATCCAAGATCCTGGAATTTGGTTTGAGAGGTGTAGAGGATGCTGATTCGTAGGGATGCGAGGAATAAGATGACCCACTGACTAGAGTTGGTCAGACGCAGGTTCCTCAGATGGAACTACATGGAGGTGGGAGACATCTTCCACCGGATTGAGCAGGTCGAGGGAGATATTATGCAGTTAGCTAGGGAGGACTAGGAGGGCAACTTGCTTGAGCCTGAATTGGGGGTGTTGTCGGTAAGCTTTCTGAGCATCAGTCTTCTTTTTAACAGAGGAGATCTTTTAGAACAAAAGTCAAAATTAGTGGATTCAAGAGGAAGACAAACATAGATTCTCCACAGTCCACCATGTTTTGGAAGGTTCCCAACCATATTCAGGCATTATGGAGGAGTGATGGTACTATTTGGATGATAGTAGAGGGATCTATGCAGAGATCCTCATTTCTTAGGGATCAATGGAAGAGGTCATCTGGGTGAGGACCTCCCTATCCTGCCGGTGCCCTAGCTGATGGCTCGTATCTCTACATCGAAGAATGAGATTTTGTCCAGCCCAATATCTTCTAATGAGATGCATGGGGCCCTCTAGCCTCTTGGAGAGGATAAGGCCTTGGGGCTTGATGGCTTTTCTCCGCTCTTCTTCTGTTAGTACTGCTCGATCATCTGGGAGAAGGCAGTGAAAGTGATGCAGGTGGTCTTCGAGTTCGGGGGCATTTCAGTGGCATGGAAGTGGACCCTCATTATCCTCATTTTGAAGTAGCTAGATGCCTCGATCCCTGAGCACTTTAGACCAATCAGCCTTTGCACTACCCTCTACAAGGTGTTTGAACAGGTTCTGATAGGGCGGCTAAAGCCATTGATGCCCCATCTAATTAGCTCGGAGTAGGGTGCCTTTATCGAAGGTCGGTCTATTATCGATAATGTTATTTGCCAGGAGCTCAGATGACTCAGAGAGCTCCCTTGCCATAGCCTCATGGAGATTAAGCTAAATATGGAGTGAGCGTATGATCGGATGAGTTGGGTTTTCCACCGATGGATGCTTTCAGGAGCTGGGCTTTGGGGAGTCGGTGGATTAACTAGATCATGGACAGCGTCGAGGGCCGAGCTTCACCATGCTCATCAACGGCACCCCAATGGAGTTCTTTTTTTCCTCTGTTGGCTTCTACCAAGATTATCCTCTCTCCCCCTACCTATTTATTTTATGCATTGATGTCCTATCTAGGGCACTGAGAGCAGCGACTCAGGGAGCAGGTCCTGAGCCATCTTGGCCACCCTGGGTGTCCGTCTCTATCGCACATTCTCTTTTCAGATGATTGCCTCCCCATCGAATGTACCTCAATCCAAAATATGGAGTGTTTTGCCTCCATTATCAGGGTCTATTACCGATCATCGGGATAGTTGGTCAATATTCAGAAGTCTATGGTAATTTTCAGTCCGAGGGTGAAGCCCCAAGTCAGATCGGCGATCAGGTAGATTTTGGGGTTTCAGGAGTAGTCTGGGATGCTGACCTACCTCGGTGTTCCAATCACTGGCCATCATCTATGGTGGGCTGAGTGCAGACCCTTGGAGCAGTGGATCCAGGAGTATCTTCAGGGCTAGCAGGCCAACACCCTTTCCTTCATAGGTAGGACAACTCTGGTGAGATTGGTGCTAACCTCTGCTCTAGTTTACCTCCTCGCCAATACGATTATGCCAGTTGCTTGTATTAGAGGATTGGAGCAGAGTTTCCATAATTTTTTATGGGGCTCTGGCCCCGATCGCCATGAGTCTCATCTGCTCTCTCAGGAGGTGGTGTGCCAATCTTTGCACGATGGTAGTCTAGGGATTCATTCCTTGCTGACAAGGAGTAAGGCTTTGATTGCCAGACACTGCGGCCATATTTCTGATCTGCCAGAACTATTGTGCAGCAGGATGATGAGAGTTCGCTATGGTAGGATGGAGCCATGTTACTCCATTCAGGCTACCCAGGGCTGCTCTTTCATTGGAAGGATATTGATTGCCTTGAGGCTGATGCTATGGACTAAATCAATGCTTGATTAGGTGATGGTCTTTCGAGTGGAGCTGATCCAGGATGCCTGGTTTCGAGTACATTTCTTGTCCTATTGGCCGGGACCCTTGTAGCAACAAGATGGAGGACCATATGAGAAGTGATGACCTCATCATATCAGTGGTTCCTCCTTGGAGAGCTTCAGGAGATCACTCGGCTCTTCGGGGGCCCACTTGCAATGGATGCTAGCTATCCAGTTTCCAGTACACCCACTAGGATGCAAGGGTCTGGGATCACCTTCTGCCTGTGTTAATTATATGTGCCCTAAGAAGCCAGAAATCGGCTGGAAACTTGTAATACACTCTTAGGCAAAATTATAATTTTTGACTATAATGAATAAAATGGATTATTTTCTATCACATATGTTGGTATTTAGTGTCTGTGATACATCCTTTAGTTAATGATCAATGATAAGTTCATATTTTCAAGAAGTTGAAAATTTTAAGACATGAATAATTCATTGTTAACTCATAAAATTCTCCCTGACCAAGACATCACCGGGATGGTGATTGATCCAAACAGGTGGTGTACAATCTCTTCTCTTTAGTAGATGAGTTCTTGAGTCTACGGTGTGGAGACACCGGAGTGAGAGTATAGGTACTCATTAGAGAACGAGGGCAACTGGAGCCGTGACCACTGAGTAGTCATTACGGAGTCTACCTTCTCGTTCAATGACTGACTCGAGCTAGCAGTAGTGTGTCTGGTTCTTTTGACCTGAGGTGCATCAACAGTTTACTTGAGGGGTGCTATAGTTTGACTACGCCATTACTCGATCTCCTAGTCATTCGAAATCCTGAGGTGTATGATTGGCTATAGCATGTTCATTGTAGGAACTGGATTTGCATCAAGATGGAATCTATCTACTCGGTGGTAAGGAGTAGCCCATGATATTACATGAGAATCAATCAGAAGTCATAGCCATGAGTAGATAAATAATTACGAAGAGTTTCTATTTAGAGATTTTCAATGAATCAAACCTTCAATTAGATAGAACTCGCACAGTCTCCGATATGATGTATCATCATATGGGGACGAATCGAAATGAGATGAAACATAAAGAGACTAGGGTTTGATGAGTTAAACCTTAATCCTAATCTGATCCGGCAGCTCAAGATAGAAGACTAATCCACACAGGTTAGCCTGCACCAAGAGGTTCACATTCAGCTCTGATGGGTTGCCACCATATACTACTAGGTTGTACTGGTGGATTTTGGAAGCTAATTTAGATGATTTAGATGATGGATCATTTAAGCTGTTCAAATCAAAAGCAGTTTTTTTGATCCATCGAAGAGTTTCGGATTGATGTCGATGATAGAGATCATTGAACATAATCCCATTACCATATAGAACTGAACCTAACTGGGTCACACAAATAAGGGTTTTGAATCTGATGATCGTCAATTGAACTGGTCTAGTTCAATTGATCTGAATGCAGATTCATTTAGGTTAAGAAAATCTGCTAGCACTCGATTGAACCTAAACGTTCTTCTTTTGCTAATCATAAATAGGTTGTTCTGACGGAGCCAAACGAGTTTGTGCTCAATCAAGAGGTCCTCATATGGTCTTGACTGGAGGTTGTCCAAGTCAGAAAGGTTGTCTTATTTTTGTAAGACATCTACCTACCATTTTTGTGGTCACCTACCATTTTCTTGTCTCTATATGACTTTGTCCAAGTCTACCTTTGACTGGTCAATGTTGACCATTGATACTTTGACTTTTTGACATTGTCATTGCCACCTATTGGAGAGCTGGTGAGGCCTGTCCCCATGTCAAAATCTGACAAGGAAGAGGGGCATCGCACCCTTGGCGTGTGCCCATTGGTTGGCGGCACCTAGGAGTCCTTGTTGGACAAGGACTCCATTTTCCTTTTTTGGATTCCAATTAAGAGTCTCCTTAAAGAACCAACTTTTGACGGTCTTAGGCCACCCTCTAAGAAAGAATCCAGGGGACTCTAATTCCCACCCAACTTTGAACTGGTCTTAAGCACCCTCTAAGAAAGAAATCCAGGGCGACTCTATTCCCACCAATCAAATTTAGATCGGGATTTTCATTAAAGATTGTGATTGTGTGGAAAGAAGAGAAGTTGGATCACAGACACATCTATACAATAAGACCCCTGCACCCAACTCAATTAAGTGGTTGAGAAACCCTAATGCCAACTCACCTTCTCCCTCTCCTCTCCACATCCAAAGGATTTTGAACCTTGTTGGTGCAATCCAGATTCAAAGAAAGGTGGAACTGAAAGCTAAGAAGCTGCCTGCTGCAAAAGAACGACTGCTGATCTTTCAAAAGAAGTTTTTGAAGATCCTTTAGATCAGATCCATCTTGATTTTTGGAGATGTGATAGAGGAAGAGGACTTCAGATCTAGCCTGGGTGGAAACCCATAGAGGCCAGGTGCTTGTGTGGCTAGATCTAGAATATTCTGCTGCAAATAGGATCATCAACGGGTAATAGGATTACCCAAATCAGGTAAATTAAATTTGATTTAATTTATTTTTATTTTATTTTATTTATTAAATTAATAAGGGAATCAGATCTGAAACATCTCAGATTCTTTGATATAGATTAAAGAAAAAAAATTTGAAATAATTCTCTTGATCTGATCAGATCGAACGAACCTGGACCGAAAAAAATCAGGATTTCCTTCAACGTTTACAGAGCCAAGGTTCTAAAAGTATTTAGATCTAATTTTAAATTTATTTAAATTAGAAATAAATGATTTCAGAAGTCACATGAGATGTGATCAAGCCCCCCCCCCCCCCCCCCTATCTAAATCAGAAAAAAGATTAAAATTAATGATTTTGGATCTAAGATAGGAAATATGCAATGACTTAGTTCTAAATATAGAATTATTCTATAGAATAGTCTTGCATGTTTTTGATTTAATTTTGATAAATCTTATTTTAGATCTATTTATTTACTAATTTTTGGATATTTATAATGGTTATAATAATATCTTAAAAAATTAGTAAAAATAAAATTATTTTAATTTTAAAATATCATATGAGATAATGATTGATGCATGTCTGACTAGTGTAGAATAGTTCTACATAATTATCTAGAATTAGAATTTATTGATTAGATCAATTTAAAATCTAATTTTTTTAAGATTATTATGGGATATTTTAGATCTGAAAATATTGCATTGATTCGATCATGAGATGTATGCAAAATATGCCCATGTTTAATTCTGATTTGTATATGAGATATATATGATAAGATAACTAAAACCTATTTTTGTAGTATTGGCATATTCCTGGAATTAAGGCGTCTCTTGGCCGTCGGTCATAAAACGAAGAAGGGTTAAAGGACCCTCTCTTTCCATTCGACGGTGGTTCTTATGATGTGTAGGGGTGCTGCATGTTTCGTCCTTAATCAGGAAAACCCAAAACTTATTTTCTGCAAAATCTAGTCCTAAGATCCTAGGATTTATTGTGCATATTTTATTATCGAACCTACTTATATTAAAATTAAGATTATGAATATTCAATTAGGTCTATAATTAAAATTTCAGATCTAAGACATATTCATAATATGTGGGTTCGGGCTTGGGTTAGCTCATTAGGTCTTAAGCGGTTGATCAAATCGAATCAAGAGTTAGTTAGATGGGATCAACAATGCTTAAATTGATCGGCCCTAATAGGATTAAGTCTGGGTCAAGAATCGAGTCACGATCAAAGCAAGAACTAATTAGGGCTTCAGAGGTTAGAGTTCTAGATTGTAGGCTAACCCAAATTGTTCTGGCTCAACAATTTGGTGTCTAAGTAAGTTTGGCACATACGACCCACTGATTTTTTAATTGAAAGCTAACTCGATTTGAATGCGTTTCTTTGTACGAGTTAATTGGCATATTCCTTCCACCAGTCTCACTTACCTAGACCATATCTGTTGACACAGTTCTGATAGAGGTCAATAATCCGAGCTAACCCATGCCACTAGGTTAGTCATAAATTGTTATGACTATGACAAAGTCTAGTTTAATGAGACCTGAATCAATTCCCCTAAGAAAAGATTAAGTCTGAGGTCTTCCACCATTGTAGATGTACGGTTCCTTCTTGGCGTTATTATTCTTGCTGAATACAGTGGCTTAGTTTGCATCAGGAAGATGCAACCATGTCTAATTAGGCATTGAATTGCTATGGGCTGGAGGATGAGTTGAGCTCATATTTTGGATACGGTTGAGGAGACTCAATTAGGAATTCTCTGTGCAAATGGTAGGTCTGACTTAACTAAGGAGTGGATCAATATTCGGATACGGGTGAGATTCATGAATTAGAGACCAGTTTGGGTGCACCATGATTTAGAGAATTATTAAACATGATGTGTTCACTTCATTGGCTACCCATCACCAATAACTGTTAGGTGAGGTGATGGTCAGTTTGGTGAGACCGCAACCCACCCTAGAATCTTTACATCATGGAGATTTTCGTATCTTCTTACAGAGGGCAGTGTACGGAATCCAAAAAAATAGTGAAGCCTTAATTTGTTTAAAAATAAAATTTTTAAACAAATTGGTCAACGTCAAATTAAATTCTAACTTACAATCTTTGGACTCTCTATAGAACAAATGTCTGCATCCAACCCATTGGCACGTATCCTGGACACACATAGACTGACTGACCAATTATAAAAGATTGGCTCAGGACTACAAAATGTTGGTCTGAAAGTTAACTACCATGTACTGGAGCAGTATCTCCCACCTTACCAGCTCCGTCCCATCCATTGAACCAGAAGCATCTCTGGAGAAATGGATTAGATGAAGATAATAAGGCCATGATATTACATGGTTTTGGACTCGTGTCTGATGAGCTCCAGTGCCAAACATGATGATATCGGGACTGCTCGCCAAATGGTTGGCTCACCTATTAGGAGATGTTTTGGTAACAGAGTCGCGCAGTCAAGTATCAATCAAAATGACTTTTTAAGGCTAAGTATGCGTGATGGGCAGTCAGTCAAGATCACTGTCTCACAATGACAAAGGACATGGAGGAGTTGAGAAGCTCGGTGTGAAGTTAGACTTGCTGCAGAATGTATTGATTCTACAATCTTTTGACTGATGCATATGGGGCAATTCAATCATGAATTACCACATGCATAAACTTTCAAAATTTTGGCGAATTAAATGAATATGCTGGTTACCGCTGAGCTTTCTATGAAAAATTCTAAAGGCTTGTTTCTTGCTATGGAAGGACTTTCTCTCAAGAAAAGTTTTATGGAAATGAAAAAGAAGTCTGCGAAAAAAGCAGAAGATGAAGAGCCCAAGGGAAGAAGAAGGCAGAGCCGGCGCAAGAAAAAAGGTCGATTCAAAAGGAAAGTAATTTCATTACAACAGCGACGGCCATTGGAACAGACTGTCCTTACTTTACCTGGCCACCCTGATAGAACAAGAAGGAAGGTCCTTCTGGAGGTATGCTCATCTATTAGAGTCTAATCTTATGCGTTTCCTTCTACACCAGTTTGGGTGCTTGACTCTGGTTTTAGTGCTCATCTGTGCACTTCCATGCAGGGTCTTGAGGATACGCAGGAAAGGTTCGAGGATGAGCAACATGATCCTATGCATTGTAATGGAGCAAGAGTTGCTTGTAGTAGCCGTTGGAAACATACTTTTTCGATTCCATCTGTTTAGACTTAGTTTTGAAAAACTGTTATTATGTGGCCTGCAGCTAGCAGGAACTTTGATTTCTGTTTCATGCTTAGCACAAGAAGGCTATGTGATTACCTTCTTTAAGGACCATTGTAACATTCCTTTATGAAAGAATAAAAATTGTAAAATAATTTCCTTATTAATGATCTTTATCAGCTACCATATTATGTACCTGTTCTAAACTTATCGAGCAAAATGGAATGCAAACGACCTAGGATAGTCCAAACATAGGTATCTATGGCACCTGAGATTAGGTCATATAGCAGAGATAGGATCAACAATTGGAAGATTTAAATGTGGCTATTGAGTCCATTGACTTCCGAGTCATATCCAACTTATGAATCTTGTCGTCAAGGTAAAAATGACCTAAACTCCTCTTTTGTTTGGGAACATGGGAGAGGGCCCACAGATTTCTTGCCCTAGTAATACAGATGGTGTGCGCCATTTAATGTTGCCGACTAGAGGCAATTTTGGTCTACTTCAATAACCTTATTGATGATCTACTGGTAGTGGGATTATGTGTATCTTCATGAGACAACTCTGAAGCTTTTGAAAAGTTCAAAGAATTCAGAGCATTGAAGTAGAAAAACAAACTGAAAAGAACCCATTAAGATTCTTCAATCAGATCGAGAGAGGTGAATACCTTAGCCGAAAATTCCTAGACTATCTAAAGAAAATGTCATAGTCTCTCAATGGACTCTACCAGGGAATTATCTCACTCAACGGAGTTTCAGAATTATAGAAATGGACCCTATTTAGATATGGTTCGATACCATGAATGAGCCTTCACAGACTTCCTGATTTTCTTTGGAAGACACTCATTGTTAAACTTCATTTATCTTACTGAATAGGGTTCTCTCTTAAAACTGTCCTACCAACACCGTATGAGATATGGTACGGTAAGAAAACCAAGTTCGAGTCATTTTCAGAATTTGGGGTTGTCTGGCTCACATCAAAAGAAACAAGCGGACAATTTAGAAGTTTAGTCCTTTTAGAGCTCGATTCATATGGATATCCTAAAGAGTATTACGGAACTATTTCTACATTCCAGAAGAACCGACAAATGATTGTGAGTCGACATGCCATCTTTCTTGAAAAAATAGTTTATTCAAGATAGCCGGTATTTGCGAAAGCGATTAAGCTTGAGTAGAAAATCTCACAAGTATACAACGAGCTAAGGAATCCAATTGGAACCAAATAAATTGAGCCAATAAGAACACTGACCTCCTCCACCTTCGTAGAATCGGAAGAGTTTTTCGTCCCCCTAGGAGATACTTAGGTAATTTCAAGAGGAAGTAGAGGAAAAGTTCCTCGTAGGTATGGTCTCTGGTGATGATTCCCAAACCTACAACGAGGTTGATATAGATTATCGACATTTGAGAAATGCCTAGAGGCAATGCAGTCGAAAATTGACATCGATTGCACTCAAACCAAGTCTAACCTTGGCTACGATCCACTAGAAGATCTATAGTAACCTATTGGGTGTAAATGGATCTTCAAGAAGAAAAGATGGTGCAGATGGGAAATGTGGAGACATTCAAGGCTAGGACTAGTGGCAAAAGTTATAGTCAATGCAAGGCATTGACTATCAGGATACCTTTCTCCAAGTGGCTATGCTAAAATCCATCCGCACATTTGCTTGCCATTGCAGCTATTTCGATTATGAAATATGACCAAATGGATGTGAAACGGCGTTCTTTAAATGGAGCATTCTTTGAAAAAAGATATCTAATGAAACAGCCGGCTAGTTTTCCACAATCCAGTTGATACTGATCACAAAGGTTTGCAGCTCAAAGAGTCCATATATGAATTAAAGCAAGCATCTTAGGAGCTGGGAACCACTCATTTCCATGATGTGATCAAAACATTTGGTTTTCATCAAAATGGAAGAGGAACCTGTGTTTTTCCAAAAGGGTCATGTTGGGAGCGCTGTTGTCTTCCTCGTTTGTTACGTAGATGACAATTCCTCCTTTATTGGGAATGAATTTTCCCATTGATGACACAGTCAAATTTATGGTTGTCCAAAGAAATTCTCCATGAAGACCTAGGCGAAGCATCCTTTATTCTAGAATTAAGGTCTATAGGAATAGACTGAATAGGATGCTGGACTTTACAGAAGATGTACATTAGAGAAAGTACTAAAAGAGTTGTAAATGGAAAACTCTAAGAGGGGATTAATATCCTTCAACATAGATATTCATCTTTCCAAGAAGATGTGCCCCAGCACACCTGAGGAAAAGGAACGCAATGAGGCAAGATCCCTTATGCTTCTTGCAATAGGGAGCCTCATGATGCCATTGCTTTGCACGACCTGATATAGCCCATGTGTGATGTCACAAGCAGATATCATCAAAATCTAGGTGAAGACACATGGACTTTTGTGAAATGTATCCTTAAGTACTAAGAAGATCCTAAGGATATGATGTTTGGTCTTTGGTAATGGAGAACTCCAAGTCCAGGGATACATAGACTCGGGATTTCAATGTCCGATATAGATAATCGAAAGTCCGACATTCTAGGAGTCTGTTTGTGCTGCAATGGTGGTACTGTCAGCTGCGAAAAATTTTAAGCAACGTAATGCAGATTCCACCATGAAAGTAGAATATATGCGGCATCAGAAGCTGGCGAAGAAGCATACTGGTATAAGAATAGTTTACTGCAAAATCGGAGTAATGCCATCAAATAACATTCCTCTATACTACGACAACAATGGCGTCATAGCCCTTGCTAAGGAGCCGAGGTCCCATCAGAAATCCAAGCATATTGAGCGATGATACCACCTCATCCGGATTACCTCTGAAGGATGCGATGTTGTCGTTAAGGACACCGTTTTATCAATTTAATCCGACTTTCTTAAATAATTGAAAAATGCTAGATAGGAGTGAGTTCGGGTCGAATCCACAGGGAAAGGTAGTGTGTTGTTTTTAGATTTGAAATCTTTGATTTATAAAAGAAAAAGAAAGAGAAGAGTTTTGGATCAAAAAGTTGAGCAGAAATAAAAAAAGTGAAAAATTAAAAGGTGCAAAGAATTTAAATTGGTACTAAGATCTACTAGTAGATCTTAGCATCTACTTGCAAGGCAATAACTTAAAGTGCAGAAAATAAATTGCAATAAAAATAAAAGCAAGAAATTAAATGCAAAATTTAAATTTTATAATTAAAAGTCAAAATTTAATAATAAAATTTAAAAGAATAAAATAGCCTGATTCCTGACTTGGATTGCATTGGCAGAAGATGGTGTAAGAGCTCGGCTCTTCTTCTTCGCACCGTTGCTTCGAAGCAGCCTTTAACCATGCCTGCTCGCCCTGTACCAAAGCTCACCTTGAATCGGACGATATTGATTTTTGGTGGATAGGATCCTATATTTTAAATAGAGCTAGGAGGGCTGGATATTTTTTTTCTAAAGCAATCATGGGACTAATAGGCCTTTGTAAATCGAAATATAAAAGAAATTGGATAAAATTTGAATCAAAATAGCTCTGATAATGACTCTGGAATAAATCTGATAAAATCCAGCGGTTAACAGAAATCCAAACGGTCCAAAAAATCCATTCAAAAGTCGGATTGCAGATCATCCAGATCAGGTCCAGATTAATTTCTGGCCATTGGATCGCGCTTGATCGAGGAAATCTGCCGCAAATATCGTCTGAGAAGTTTGAATCACCAATCGGAGGCTTTCTGGACCGTCGATCGTCGCCTAGATGAGCGCTGCCGTCCGAGTGATCCGCGTTGATGTTTGTATCTTGGATAATCTGGAAGCAACCACAGCCGTCCGATTCCTGACACAAACAACCACATCCATCCGATGCGCAATTAACTGTTCCCATGGACCGTGTGACGACCGTACCGCCACACAACAACCTAATCAGCGCCGCGTTGTCGACGAAAGGACTAAATTTACCTTTGTGAACTGCGATAAATTTCTTGTAGACCCTTAGGGGATCTTCTCCTTTTTTTTTTT
>QRFJ01000262.1:674901-723833 GCA_006176705.1 Cocos nucifera | reverse complement strand
AGTGTCACAGAGCAGATATCAGTCAAATCCAGCGTGAAGAAGACACGACTTCTTGTGAAATTTATCCCGTGTACATAGCATGGCATACATGAGGCTCCCTATTGCAGAAGCATAAGGGATCTTGCTCATGCATTCTATTTTCTCAGGTGTGCTGGGGCACATCTTCTTGGAAAGATGAATACCATGTCTGAAGGGTATTAATCCCCTCTTAGAGTTTTCCATACTAAACCTCTTTAGTACTTCCTCTATGTACATCTTCTGTGAAAGTCCTAGCATCCTATTCGGTCTATCCCTATAGACCTTAATTCCTAGAATAAAGGATGCTTCACCTAGGTCTTTCATGGAGAATTCCTTGGACAACCACATCTTGACTGATGTCAACATGGGAATATCATTCCCAATAAGGAGGATGTCATCCACGTACAATACGAGGAAGACAACAGCGCTCCCACTGACCCTTTTGAAAACACATGGTTCCTCTTCATTTTTGATGAAACCAAACTTTTTGATCACATCATTGAAATGAGTGTTCCAGCTCCGAGATGCTTGCTTAAGTCCATATATGGACCTTTGCAGCTTGCAAACCTTGTGATCAGTATCACTGGATGTGAAACCTAGCGGCTGTTCCATATAGATATCTTCCTCAAGATATCCATTTAGGAATGCCGTTTTCACGTCCATTTGCCATATTTCATAATCGAAATAGGCTGCAACAGCAAGCAATGTGCGGATGGATTTTAGCATAGCTACTGGGGAAAAGGTATCCTGATAGTCAATGCCTTCGCGTTGACTATAACCTTTTGCCACCAGTCTAGCCTTGAATGTCTCCACATTCCCATCTGCACCAATCTTTCTCTTGAAGATCCATTTACATCCCAATAGGTACTATACCTTCTGGTGGATCTACCAAGGTCCAGACTTGGTTTGAGTGCATCGAGTCAATTTCTGACTGCATTGCCTCTAGCCATTTCTCGGAGTCGATATCTGATATCGCCTCGTTGTAGGTTTTGGGATCATCACCATGAGCACCATTACCTACGAGGAACATTTCCTCTACATCCTCTGAAATAATACCTAAGTATCTTTCAGGGGGACGGGAAACTCTTTCCGATCTACGAGGTGGAGGAGGTAGTGTTCTTATTGGCTCAACCTGATTTGGTTCCACTTGGTCCTTAGCTCGTTCTGCTTGTGAGACTTTCTCATCAAGCTTGATCTGCTTTCCAATGCCGCTATCTTGAATAAACTATTTTTCAAGAAAGATGGCATGTCGACTCACAATCACATTGTGGTCTTCTGGAATGTAGAAATAGTATCCTAATGACTCTTTAGGATATCCTATGAATCGAGCTCTGAAAGGACCTAAACTCTAACTTGTCCGCTTGTTGTCTTTTGACATGAGCCGGACAACCCCAAATTCTGAGATGACTCAGACTTGGTTTCTTACCGTGCCATATCTCATACGGTGTGGTAGGAACGGTTTTAGAGGGAACCCTATTCAGTAGATAGATTGAAGTTAACAATGAGTGTCCCCAAAGAAAATCAGGGAGGTCTGTGAAGCTCATCATGGATCGAACCATATCTAATAGAGTCCGATTTCTCCATTCTGAAACCCCGTTGAGTTGAGGTGTTCCTGGTGGAGTCCATTGAGAGACTATGCCATTATCCTTGAGATAGTCTAGGAATTCCCTGCTAAGGTATTCACCTCCTCGATCTGATCGAAGAACCTTAATGGGTTTTCCTAGTTTGTTTTTCTACTTCATGTCTGAATTCTTTGAACTTTTCAAAGGCTTCAGACTTGTGTCTCATAAGATACACATACCCATACCTAGACAGATCATCGGTAAAGGTAATGAAGTAGACAAAATTGCCTCTAGCCGGCACATCAAATGGGCCGCACACATCAGTATGTACTAGGGCAAGGAGATCTGTGGCCCTCTCCCCATGTCCAACAAAAGGGAGTTTAGTCATTTTGCCTTGAAGACAAGGATTCACAAGTTGGATATGACTCGAAAGTCAATGGACTCAATAGCCCATTTTTCTCCAATTTGTTGATCCTATCTTCTGCTATATGACCTAATCTCAGGTGCCATAGATATCTGTCGTTTGGACTATCCCTAGGTCGTTTGGCATTCACGTTTTGCTCGATAGTTAGAACAGGTACATCAATATGTAGCTGATAAAGACCATTAATAAGGAAACCATTTGCAATTTTATTTCTTTCATAAAGAATGTTACAATGGTCCTTAAAGAAGGTGATCACATAACCTTCTTGTGCTAAGCATGAAACAGAAATCAAATTCCTGCTAGCTGCAGGCACAAAATAACAGTCTTTCAAAACTAAGTCTAAACCAGATGGTAATCGAAGAGGGTATGTTCCCACGGCTACTGCAGCAACTCTTGCTCCATTACCAACGCGTAGGATCATGTCTCCATCCCTCAGCCTCCTGCTATCCTCAAGACCCTGCATAGAAGTGCACAGATGAGCACTAGAACCAGAGTCAAGCACCCAACTGGATGCAGAAGAAACCGTAAGGTTAGACTCAATAACGAGCATACCTCCAGAAGGACCTTCCTTCTTGTTCTTCAGGGTGGCCAGGTAAGTAGGGCAGTTCCGCTTCCAATGGCCGTCGCTGTTGCAATGGAAACACTTTCCTTTGCCATCGGCCTTCTTTCTTCGATTCTGCCTTCTTCTTCTTTGATCCTTCCACCTTTTGCTTTTTCACAGACTTCTTTTTCTTTCCATAAGACTTTCTTTTGGAAGAAGTCCGTTCCATAGCAAGAACTGAGCCTTTAGAACCTTTCATAGAAAGCTCAGCGGTAACCAGCATATTCATTAACTCGGCCAAGGAATTCTTGAAGTTTATGCATGTGGTAATTCATGATGAATTGCCCATATGCATCAGTCAAGGATTGCAGAATGAATATCGTTCTGCAGGTCCAAGTCCAACTTCACACCGAGCTTCTCAAGCTCTTCCATGTCCTTGATCATTGTCAGACAGTGATCTTGGACTGACTGCCCATCACGCATCTTAGCCTTAAAAAGTCATTTTGTGACTTGATATTTGGCTGCGCGACTCTGTTCACCAAACATCTCCTGCAGGTGAGCCAACATTTGGCGAGCAGTCCCGATATCCTCATGTTGGCGCTGGAGCTCATCAGACATCGAGCCCAACATGTAATATCTGGCCTTATTATCTTCGTCAATCCATTTTTCCAGAGACGCTCTCTGTTCAACAGATGGACGGGCTGGTAATGTGGGAGGGTCCTGGTCCAAAACATGGGTTAACTTCTCAGAACCCAAAATAATTTTGTAGTTCCTGAGCCAATCTTTATAATTGGGTCCAGGTCAGTCTATGTGTGTCCAGGATACGTGCCAATGGGTTGGACGCAGACATATTCCTGTAGAGAGTCAAAGATTCTAGTTAGATACTGTAATTTTGACTTGACCAATTTGTTTAGGGATTTTATTTTTAAACAAATTAGCTCCCACTATTTTCTCGGATCCCTACACTCCCTCTGTAGAGATGCGAAAATCTCCACGATTAATGATTTCTAGTGGGTGGTGCGGTCTCACCAACTGACTCATCACCTCACCTAACAGTTATTGGTGATGGGTTAGCCAATGAGTGAACAACTCTTGTTCAATGATTCTCTAATCATGGTGCACCCAAACTTGGTCTCTAATTCATGAATCTCACCGTATCCGGAATATTGATCCACTCCTTAGTTAAGTCAGACCCACCATTTGCATAGACTGGGTTCCTAATTGAGTCTCTCACCGTATCCGAAATATTGAGCCCAACTCATCCTCCAGCCCATAGCATCCAATGCCTAATAGACATGGTTGCGTCTTCCCGGTGCAACTGAGCCACTGTATCCAGCCGAGAACAATCAACCCCGGGAAGGGCCCGCACATCTACAATGGTGGAAGACCTCAGACTTAATCTTTTCTTAGGGAGAATTGATTCAGGTCTCATTAAACTAGACTTGGCTTAGTCATAACAATTATGACTAACCTAGTGGCATGGGTTAGCTCGGATTATTGACCACCTCAGATCAGAACTGTGTCAACAGATATGGCCAGGTAAGTGAGACCGGTGGAAGGAATATGCCATTAACTCGTACAAGAACGCATTCAGGTCGAGTAGCTTCCAATTAAAAACCAGTCGGTCGTCTTGTGCCAAACTTACCTTAGACACCAAATTGTTGAGTCAGAACCAATTGGGTTAGCCTACAATCCAGACTCTAACCTCTGAGCCTAATTAGGTCTTGCTTGATCGTGACTCGATCTTGACCCAGACTTAATCCTATTAGGCTGGTCAATTTAAGCATTGTTGATCCCATCTAACCAACTCTTGATTCGGTTTGATCAACCGCTTAGACCTAATTGAGCTACCCAAGCCCGAACCCAGTATTATGAATATGTCTTAGATCTGAAATTCTCAATTTTAGACCTAATTAATATTCCATAAACTTAATTCTTAATTAAGTAGGGTTCATAAACAAAATATGCACAATAAATCCTAGGGTTTCAGGATCTAGGGTTTTGCAGAAAGTAAGTTTTGGGTTTCTGATTAAGGACGAACACGCAGCACCCCTACACATCATAAGAACACCCCATCGAATGGGAAGAGAGGGCCTTTAAACCCTTCTTCGTTCTTATGACCGGACGGCCAAGAGGAACGCCTTAATCAGGAACATTCAATACTACAAAACAATATCAGATCTATATCATATATCTCATATATAAAGTAGATCTAATCATGGCATATTTTGCATACATCTCATGTATCAAATCATGCATGTTTTCAGATCTAAATTATCTCATAATAATCTAAAAAATTAGATTTAAATTGATCTAATCAAAATAAATTCTAATCTAGACAATTATGTAGAACTATTCTACAACTAGTCTAGACATGCATCAATCATATCTCATATGATATTCAAAAATTAAATAATTTTTATTTGCTATTTTTTAGATGTTATTATAACACTTATAATATCAAAAAATAGTAAATAAAAAGATCTAAAACATGATTTAATCAGATTAAATCAAAAATATGCAAGAATATTCTATAGAACTATTCTATTCTAGAACTAGTCATGCATATCTTCTAATCTTAGATCCAAATTATTTAATTTTAATTTTTTCTGATTTCAGATCTGATCACATCTCATGTGACATCTGAAAATCAATTATTTTCTAATTAAAATAAATTTAAAATCAGATCTAAACAATTTAGAACCATGGCTCTGATACCAGTTGAAGGGAAATCCTGATTTCCCGGTCCAGGTTCGTTCAGATCTGATCAGATCAAGAGATATATTTCAAAAATTTTTCTCTTGATCCCAATCAGATCTTGATATATTTTAGATCTGATTCTTATTATTTTAATAAAATAAAATTAAAAGATAAATTAAATCAAATTTAATTTACCTGATCTGGGTAATCCTATTACCCTGTTGATGATCCTGTTTGCAGCGGAAGGTTCTGGATCTTAGCCACGCAAGCGCCTGGCCTCTACCGGTATCCACTCGGGTTGGATCTGGAGATCCTCTTCTTCTCTATCACACCTCCAAAAATTAGATCTGGATCTGATCTGGAGGATCTTCAAAACTCTTTTGAAGATGAGCAGTCGTCCTTTGCAGCAGCGCAGCCTTCTTATTTTGATCGCCTTTCTTTGATCTGAATCGCACCAACCAAGGTCCAAAACTCCTTTTGGACATGGAGAGCAAGGGGAGAAGAGACTATGGCATGGAGAAGGAGGGGAGAGGCAGCCTTGGGGCATGGAGAAACTATGATCTCATCATATCTCATATCTCATACAATCTGAGTTGGATACAGGGTCTTATTTATAGACTAGCTGTGATCCAACTCCTCTTCTTCCCAACCAATCACAACCCTTTGTGAAATCAGATCTAAATCTGATTGGTGGGAATAGAGACCCCTGGATTCCTCCTTAGAGGGTGCCTAAGACCAGTCAAAGTTGGTTCTTAGAAGAACTCTAATTGGAATCCAAAAAGGAGATGGAGTCCTTGTCCAACAAGGACTCCTAGGCGCCTCCAACTTGGGCACACGCCTAGGGTGGCGTGCGCCCTTCTCCTTGCCAGGTTCTGGCAGGGGGACAGGCCCCCACCAGCTCTCCAATAGGTGCATGACATGTGGTCAAAAGTCAAAGTGTCAATGGTCAACGTTTGACCAGTCAAAGGTAGACTTTTGACCAAAGTCAAAGAACAAGAAATGGCAGGTGACCAAAAATGGCAGGTAGTGTCTTACAAATAAGACAACCTTTTCTGACTTGGACAACCTCCTATCAGACCATATGAAGGCCTCTGTTTGAGCACAAACTCCTTTGGCTCAGACAGGACAACTTATTTATGATAGCAAAAGAAGAACGTTAGGTTCAATCGAGTGCTAGCACGATTTCCTTGAACCTAATTGAATCTCATTCAGATCAATTGAACTAGATCAGTTCAATTGATGATCACCAGATTCAAACCCTTGTTTGTGTGACCCAGTTAGGTTCAGTTCTGTATGGTAATGGGATATGTCATGATCTCTATCATCGACATCATCGAAACTCCTTTCGATGGATCAGAACTCTTCTGATTCGAACAGCTAGAATGATCGATCATCTAAATCATTCTAATTGCTCCCAAAATCCACCAGTGACACCTAGCAGTATATGGTGGCAACCCATCAGAGCTGAATGCGAACCTCTTGGTGCAGCTACCTGTGTGATTCAAGTTCTTCTATCTTGAGCCCCGATCAGATTAGGGTTAAGGTGAACTCGTCAAACCCTAGTCTCTGTCATATGATGTAATCATTCGATTCGAGTCCAATGTGAAAATCTAAATAGAAACTCTTTCTATTATTTCACTCTACCATGGCCATGGATTTCTGGACTTGATTCTCATGATCATCATAGGGCTACTCCTCTACCACCGAGGTAGATAGATTCCATCTTGATGCAATCCAGTTCCTACAATGAACATGTCATAGCCAACATACACCTCAGGGTTCCATATGGCTAGGAGACCGAGTAATGGTGTAGTCAAACTATAACACCCTCAAGGTGAACTGCCGATGCATCTCAGGTCAAAGAACCAGACACACTACTGCAGCATCGAGTCAGTCATTGACGAGAAGGTAGACTCCCTAATGACTACTCGAGGTGGTCACGCTCAGTGCCCTCGTTCTCTAACGAGTACCTGTACTCTCGCTCCGGTGTCTCCACACCGTAGACTCAAGACTCATCTACTAAAGAGAAGTGATTGTACACCAACCTTCCGGATCAATCACCATCCTCGTGATGATCCTATGGTCAGGAGCAATTTATGAGTTAATAATGATTATTCATGTCTTAAATTTTCAACTCTTGAAAATATGAATTATCATTACCATTAACTCAAAGGATGTATCATAGACACTAAATACACATATGTGATAGAAAATAACCCATTTATTGATTTTAGTCAAAATTATAATTTTGCCCCTAGAAGTGTATTACAAGTGTCAGCCAATTCTTGCTTCTAGGGCACATATATCTAACAATCTGGTATGCCATGGAGCAGCATCATGGTCCAGAAGGCCTCCAAGTGATCGATCGAATTAGTAGTCCCATCGTAGCTCTCGAACTAGAGAAGCTTGAAGTTCGATGGGATTAGTTTCTGCATGATTTGGTGAGAGAAAGGAGGGTTAGTGTAGATATCATTACCATAAGAGGAGGGAGCATGGTAGAGTTTCTTGATCTGCCAGTTCATTTTTTGTAGTTTTCGATCCAGGAGATCCTCACGATCGTGGATCTCTAAAGTCTTCTAGTTGAATGAGGGCAAAGTCCCCCCAAGGGTTGAATCATGATCAGAGTAGGGGCTCTCTATCCTCTACTTCTCTTTCATGGAAGTTACCAGCCGACTCGCCCAAGTTTGTCATCCCTAGACTAGATCCTTGGGTTCTAGAGAAGCCTGCTCCGATCGGGTCGGCACCGGAGTCCACTGCAGCTGCATGGCCTACACTACTTCAGTGAGGCTCCTAACTTGCTGGACCAGTAGGTTAAATTATTTTGCATCCATGATTGCTATCGATGAAACTTAAGATGCTGGGAATGAGATAGGGATGGGCAGATCTGGATGAGATCTAGCCATGGAAGTGGTTGACCATGGAGTCGAGGCCTTCCTAGGAGGCATCCTCATGAGATCAGCTAGGGAAGAACTCTGAGGGAGAAGAAGAGAGATCCCTACTGAGCACTTCTTTAAGAACAAGAGAACCTCAAGAGAAAGAGATGATCCTTCCTCTAGTGCAAATCTATTAGTGTAAAATTTGGTTAATGCCAAAATCCATACTGGAGTTGGAGAGGAGTCATCGTCGGTGACCTGCAAAATAAGTCCTGGTCAGAGTCGGGGGTGGTGGCTCCGGTAAGACCCTTCGACAATCAAGTCAGCTCTTTTGGCCAATAGGAATGGAGTGCTCAGGGAAGAAAGTAGTAGTGTTGAGAAGGAGAAGAGAGCCTGAAGAAAATATATCTAGAGGATCCCTTTTATAGATGGAGACTGTAACAAACTAAAAGTGACTGCCATAACCATCTGATAGTGGGCCGCTTGGGACCACATGGAGTTTGTTATGGAGAGTGGTATTCATTATTGTGATGCGCCAGTCCGTTGGAATTTGATAGCTGAAGTTCAGAGGAAGTAGGCGCTGGTAGCTAAGGGCTTCAAGCTTCATCAATTTCAGGAGAGTTTGAACTCCTTTAAGGTTGTTAGTGTGCAGGTTGGGAGCTGTACTTGCATAGATGATGAGGTCTTTCTAGATAACTGTAGAGAATTCTATCGAAAGGAGTGCTTCTTGGTAACTTCAAGAAGTTCGATCGGAGAAAACTCTTCTTGACAACTAGAGAGAGCCCTGAAGAAGCCTGATTATAGGAGGAGTCCGGCAGCTGGGAGAGTCTGGAAGGAGCTTGACTGCTGGGAGAATTCAGCAACAGATCTGCTAGAGGAATCTGGATGGAGGTCTAATGGAGGAGTGCACATAAACGATGAAGTCCTCCCCCACTGATGCAAGAAGTTTAGGTGGACAGTGGTTGACGAGAAGAAAATCAACCAGCTTTCGAGAGAAGATCGACATGAAGAAGGTCGGCTGAGGGGAGCTTGTCTGGCATCCAAAAAAAGATTGATCGAAAAGAGATCAATTGGGAAATCTTGTCTGGACGGAGCAGAAGGAGGTCTGCTTGGAGAGAACTAGCCTACCGATTGAAAGGAGATTGGCTAATGAGAACTTGGCAGGAGGTTGTCATGGGTGGATGACCTACATACTCTTGTAATTGATCCGTTGTTTTGTAGCTCAGCTGCTTTTCAAGGGCATCCAAAGGTTAATAAAAGGAGATGAGGTCCTTTTGCTTACGTATTTAGAGTCCTTGGTGCAGGAATTTAGAGGCCTACCACTGTTCATAGATTACAGGAGTTCATCCAAAGAGAAGTTTTATTGATTTGGCATTGATCCAATGTCAAATAGCTTGGATGGGTTTTTAGTTGGGAGGAGGTTCAAGTAGCATCGAGGTCGGCCGGACCAGACCATGATAAGGCCCTTTACTCTATTATTTGGCGATTGCCATCACCATTCAAACTCATCTGGGCAAAATTTATAATGTCCTGTAGGTTTTGGAGCTATTCGAAGGAGCTAGGAATCGGAGTGAAAAAGTTCAGCCGATAAATTCAGGTCGGAGCACTACAGTCTTGGCGCCTAAGCAAAAACTCTTCAATCATTGGAGTTAGGCATGGTCACCTTTGCCGAATGAAGTCACCTCAAGGCTCGACATCCTATTAGACTTCGGCAGGAAAGGGTTTACACCCAACACCATCTGTTTGCAATACTAGTGTCTACACACTCCTTGGTTAAAAGAACAACTAATCCATATAGCATACAACGTGTTAAAGGAAAAGTTGCTTTTTCCTACCACAAGCTCGGATTGATCTAACCAGATCTGTAGAAAATATTTCAAAATTTTTTTTATAGAATCTAATCGGATCAAAGAGTTCTTCGATCTAATTTTAATGATCTGATATTAAATCTAAAATTAAGAATTAAATTAGATATAAACTTTGTACCTAGTTGGATAATCTGGTTATCCTGTTGATGATCTATGGAAGCTCAGGATTCTAGATTAAGCCACGCATGTGCCTAGCCTCTACCAAAGTCCACTCATGCTGGATCTGGTGGTTCTCTCCTTCTGGATCAAATTATCAAAAATTAGATCTAAATTTGATTTTGTAAAGCCTTCGAATCGACTGATGAAGGCAGCGCGCTCATCTCATGAACGTCATCTCTTTCCTTGAAACTTTTGCACCAATTTTTATGGACCTTCTCTTAGAACCTTAGTCCAACCTTTGGGTTTGGAGAAGAAGAAGATGAAGGAGGTGGAGAAAGAGGGGATGACTGCCTATGGGGCCTTTGGGCATGAAGCATAAAGCATGAGAAACCGTAGGGCATAGTGTCTCTTAAATAGAGCCCTGCGCCAGCTTAGTGTTCCAATCAATCAAGCAACCAATTGCTTGATTTATTTTTAATTTCTTAACAAATTTTCATGCCAAATCACATCAAAATTACCACCCCAAATATTCCATATAATGCTGTTGAGGATAAACCCCGCTCCCATCGAAGTCCAATCTAATGCTTAGCTTAATATAACTGGTAATCATGGAAGAGCTTCGATCGAAAATTGTTCCTCCAACGGCCAAACCCCTCCAGACTCCTTCAGTAGCCAAACTCCTCCAATGGCATGGCCGAACTTCTTTCGAACTCCTCCAGTGGCCGAACTCCTCCAACAGCCAAACTCCTCCAGCAGTCGAACCCCTCCCAAACTTCTACAGTGGCAAAACTCCTTCCAGAATTCTCCTTCAACTGAACTTCTCCTAGATTTCTCCTTCAGCCAAACTTCTCCATCAGTTAGACTCCTTCCGAACTTCTCCATCAGTCGAACTCCTTCCGAACTTCTCCTTCAATCAGATTCCTTCAAGAACCGAACTCCTTTCGAACTTCTCCTTCAATCAAATTCTTCCAACAGCCGAACTCCTTCCAAACTTCTCCATCAGTCAAACTTCTCAACTAGTCGGACTCCTTCTGGACTTCTCCATCAATCGAACTCCATCCGAATTTCTCCAGTAGATTACTTTTAGATTTCAAGTAGTATTCCTCTCGGATGATTCCATCTAGACGTATTCCCTTTAGGAGCTCGAACTCCTTTGGAATTGATATATGTTAAAGCTCTTCACCAACCAATGCCTACTTTCTCCAAACTTTAATTATTAAATCTCAATGAATGGGCACATCACGACAATGAACACCTCTCTCCATAATAAACTCCATATGGCCCCCAGCGGCCCACTATCAGACTGTTATGACTATCACTATCAGTCTACTATAGACGACCCCACTATCAGATAGTTATGACTATCATTATCAGTCTGCTATAGGTGACCCCACTATCGGATGGTTATGACTGTCATTATCAGTCTGCTACGGACGACACCTCTCTTCGTAATAAATTCTACGTGGCTCCAAGCGGCCCACGATCGGATAGTTACAGTTGTCATTATGAGTCTGTTACAGGCTCTCTCTATAAAAAGGGATCCTCTAGATACATTTTCTCTAAGCTCTCTTCTTCTTTCGAAAACTCTGCTGAGTTCTTTCCTGAGCACTCCATTTCTATTGGGTAGAAGAGCTAACTTGATCATCAAAGGGTCCTACTGGAGCCACCACCATTGACTCCAGATGAAACTTTATTTTGCAAGTCACCAATAGCAACCTCTTCTTTCTCAACTCCAGCTCGATCCGACGTCAACCAGATTCTGCACCAATAGAATTGGCGCTAGAGGAAGGGCCCTCTATTTCTGAGGTATCCTTGTTCTTAAAGGAGTACTCAATCGATCCTGTGAATCTTCTTCTTCAAGGTTCATCTCCATCCTCTTTCTTAATCCCAAGAAATGCCTCTAAAAAAGGCAACTACCTGGAGATCTACTGCTTTTGCCATTAGATCTGAGCCAGATCCATCCATTCCTGCTCCATTATCGGTACTTCAACCTCTTCCTCCATTGATGGCTATGGTAGATCTAAAGTAGTTTAACCTGCTGATGCAATAGGTTCAGAGCCTCAGCAAAATGGTGTAGGCCATGCGGTAGCCTCGATGGCGATTCCATCAGGAATCCACTATCGAGATGTCAGGAATCAATCCTAAGGAGGAGCACTTGGGCTAGCATACCCATTGCCCCTGGAAAGGAGAAACAGAGAGCAAAGGATCCTTGTTCGAATCATGATTCTTCTTCGAAAGAGATCTTCCCCATCTACAGTCGAAAGCATTTCAAAATCTATGATCGAGATGACATCCTCAATTAGAAACTGCGAAAGATGGACCGATGGATTGAAAAACTCCACCACATCACCTCGACCCATCATGATGACGTCTGCACCGATCCTCCTTTCTCTTCCCAAATTATGCAAGAGCTTATTCTGCCAAACTTCAAGCTCCTCCAATTTGAAAACTATGATGGAACTTCTGATCCGATCGACCATCTGAAGGCCTTTCGGATCATGATGCAACTCCATGGTGCACCAGATGCCATTTTATGCTGAGCTTTCCCATCTACCTTAAAGGGAGAAGCAAGAAACTGATACTTAATGTTGAGGCTAGGTACGATCTTCTTCTTTGATCAGATGAGCCATCAGTTTATGGCTCACTTCATCAGTAGCCGACGTCCGTGCCAAGGTTTAGATTTCTTGATGAATATCAAGCAGAAGAAGGGAGAATCTATCCGGGCTTATGTCACCCGATTTAATGCTGCTGCATTGGAGGTCTGGAATCTACACCAGTCTGTTGCAATGGCCACACTCAAGGATGGCATTCAGAAGAATGATTTGCTGTTCTCCCTGGAGAAGAAGTACCCTAGGGACTTTGCCAATTTGCTAGCTCGAGCTGAAGGATATGCCCGAGCGAAAGAAGCCTTTAAGTTGAAGAATGAGGAAGCCGTAGGAGAGCAGTGGATGGGTGAGTCTATTAGACCCACCACTGATGGATGGCCGAATGAAGTTCGATTGTGCTCACGGACTCCCCTCAAGTGCAAGCGAGCCCGAACTCCTCGAGCTCGTTGTTAAAGAAGCTTCGACAGAAGGGCAAAGAAGTTCTTCCCCCAAAAGATTCCACAACTATGCCCTCCTTAATGCTCCTAAAACTCAAGTTCTGATGAAAATTAAGAATCAGCTATCAAGACCAAAAGAATTATGATCTTCTCCAAACAAGCGCAATCGAAGCAAGTACTATTTGTATCATCATGATCATGACCACGATACTGAAGAATGCATTCAGCTCCAAGACAAGATCGAGGAGCTCATTAAGAGAGGCTAGCTGGGTTGATTCCTTAGATGTTGGCCAAAAGCAAGAGAAGATCAGCCAAAGGTGCTACCACAGCCAAAACCACTAATAAGGAAGGAACAACAAGAAGATCGTCCATCTCTCGGCAACATCAACACTATCTCTAGGGGATTAGTATTTCGGCGAGCCGCCATCTCTCAGCCTCGAAGCCAGGGGAAGCTTGCCCCAAATTGCAAAGGCCCATATGAAATAGAGGAGGTCGTCTGGCCTGAAACTTATGCCTAAAGGAGCTCGGAGGAACAACGCTCTCACGACCTTAAAATTCAAAAAATCTGAGAATGTACTGCTAGTAATTTTTCTTCAATAAAACTCCTCCATTTCAACATTATTATTTCTTGGTGCAAAAGCTATATGATGACAAGAAAGAAGCAATCAAAAGTGGCCATATTAGGAACAGGAGGAGAACATCATCCTAACATGAGCAAGTCGAAGACCTCTGGTTATTTAAGATAGGAGAAGAATCTCATCCTAACATGAGCAAGTCGAAGACCTCCGATTATTTAAGATGGAAGGAGGGAAGAGGCCTTGATAATGACCCTAATGTGCCCCTACAGCCTATTAGGAATAGGAGGAGAACTTCATCCTAACATGAGCAAAGTTGAAGGTCTCATTCATTTTAGACGAGATGAGAAGAGGGTCCTCGACAATGGCCCTTATATGCCCTTACAACCCGTTAGGAATAGAAGGAGAACCTCATCTTAATGTGAACAAAGTCGAAGGCCTCATTCATTTTAGACGATGTGAGAAGAGAGGCCCTAACTCGGCTGGAGATAAAATCTTCCCCGAGCTTCAACTTCAATAGGAGATAGGATCTCCTTCAACCTTGGCTGGAGATAAGATCTCCTCCGAGCTTCAACCTTAGCTGGAGATAAGATCTTCCCCAAGCTTCAACATCAACAAAAGATAGGATCTTCTTCAATCTCCACTAGAGATAAGATCTTCTCCGAGCTTCAACTTCAACAGAAGATAGGATCTTTTTCAACCTCAGTTGGAGATAAAATCTTCCCAGAGCTTCAACTTCAATAGAAGATAGGATCTCCTTCAATCTCGGCTAAGATAAAATCTCTTCCGAGCTTCAACCTCAATAAAAGATAGGATCTCCTTCAACTTTGACTGAAGATAAGATCTCTCCCAAGTTTCAACTTCAATAGAAGATAGGATCTCCTTTAACCTCGGTTGGAGATAAGTTCTCCACCGAGCTTCAACTTTAATAGAAGATAAGATCTCCTTCAACCTCGACTGGAGATAAGATCTCCCCCGGACTTCAAGCTCGACTGAAGATAAGATCTCCCCCGAGCTTCAACTACAAAAGAAGATAAGATCTCTCTCAACCTCCATGGAAGATAAGATCTCTTTCGAGCGTCAACTTCAATCGAAGATAAAATCTCCCCCGAGCTTCAACTTCAAAAGAAGATAAGATCTCTCTCAACCTCCATGGGAGACAAGATCTCCCTCGAGCTTTAACTTCAATCGAAGATAAGATCCCCCCCAAGCTTCAACCTCAATGGGTGCAGAGTCCGAAAAAAAACTTTGGCAGTCATCTTTTTTGTACTCTCTTCCTTCAAATTTCGAACTCGAGAGTGGGAAGACTAGTGCTGGGGATAAACCCCTCTCCCACCGAAGTCCAGTCTGATGCTTTGCCTAATATAACTGATAATCATGAAAGAGCTTCGATCGAGAATTCTTCCTCTAGTAGCCAAACCCCTCCAGACTCCTTCAGCAGTCGAACTTCTCCGATGATGCGATCGAAGTCCTCCCAGACTCTTCTAGCAATTGAACTCCTCCAACGATCGAACCCCTCCCAGACTCCTCCAGCGGTCGAACCCCTTTCGAACTCCTGCAGCGGTCAAACTCCTTCCGAACTTCTCCTTCAACTGAACTTCTCCTAGACTTCTCCTTCAATCAAATTTCTCCATCAATCAGACTCCTTTCAAACTTCTCCATCAGTCGGACTCCTTCTGAACTTCTCCTTCAGTTAGATTCCTTCAGGAGCCGAACTTCTTTTGGACTTCTCTTTCAGTCAAATTCCTCCAGCAGCCAAACTCCTGAACTTTTTCTTCAGTCAGATTTCTTTAGGAGCCAAACTCCTTCTAGACTTCTTCTTCAACCAAACTTCTCCACTAGTTGGACTCCTTCTGGACTTCTCCATCAGTCGAACTCCATCCAGATTTCTCCAATGGATTACTTTCAGATATCAAGTAGTATTCCTCTTGGATGATCCCCTCTACATGTATTTCCTTTAGAAGTTCGAACTCCTCTGGAATTGATATATGTCAAAGCTCTTCACCAACCAATGCCTGCTTGCTCCGAACTTCGACTATTAAATATCAACGAATGGGCACATCATGACAAAGGTGAAGAGAAATCCTGATTTTCCAGATCAGGTTCGTTCAGATCAGATCAGAACAAGAGATATATTTCAAAAATTTTTCTCTTGATCCCAATCAGATCTTGATATGTTTCAGATCTGATTCTTATTATTTTAATAAAATAAAATTAAAAGATAAATTAAATCAAATTTAATTTACCTGATCTGGGTAATCCTATTACCCTGTTGATGATCCTGTTTGCAGCGGAAGGTTCTGGATCTTAGCCACGCAAGCGCCTGGCCTCTACCGGTATCCACTCGGGTTGGATCTGGAGATCCTCTTCTTCTCTATCACACCTCCAAAAATCAGATCTGGATCTGATCTGGAGGATCTTCAAAACTCTTTTGAAGATGAGCAGTCGTCCTTTGCAGCAGCGCAGCCTTCTTATTTTTGATCGCCTTTCTTTGATCTGAATC
This sequence comes from Cocos nucifera, assembly GCA_006176705.1. Taxonomy (NCBI): domain Eukaryota; kingdom Viridiplantae; phylum Streptophyta; class Magnoliopsida; order Arecales; family Arecaceae; genus Cocos; species Cocos nucifera. The sequence goes on along the minus strand of QRFJ01000262.1, from coordinate 707,627 downwards.
GCACCAACCAAGGTCCAAAACTCCTTTTGGACGTGGAGAGCAAGGGGAGAAGAGACTATGGCATGGAGAAGGAGGGGAGAGGCAGCCTTGGGGCGTGGGAAACTATGATCTCAATTGAATCAATCATTCAATCTGAGTTGGGCGCATAGGGTCTTATTTATAGACTAAGCTGTGATCCAACTCCTCTTCTTCCCAACCAATCACAACCCTTTGTGAAATCAGATCTAAATCTGATTGGTGGGAATAGAGTCCCCTGGATTCCTCCTTAGAGGGTGCCTAAGACCAGTCAAAGTTGGTTCTTAGAAGAACTCTAATTGGAATCCAAAAAGGAGATGGAGTCCTTGTCCAACAAGGACTCCTAGGCGCCTCCAACTTGGGCACACGCCTAGGGTGGCGTGCGCCCTTCTCCTTGCCAGGTTCTGGCAGGGGGACAGGCCCCCACCAGCTCTCCAATAGGTGCATGACATGTGGTCAAAAGTCAAAGTGTCAATGGTCAACGTTTGACCAGTCAAAGGTAGACTTTTGACCAAAGTCAAAGAACAAGAAATGGCAGGTGACCAAAAATGGCAGGTAATGTCTTACAAATAAGACAACCTTTTCTGACTTGGACAACCTCCTAGTCAGACCATATGAAGGCCTCTGATTTGAGCACAAACTCCTTTGGCTCAGACAGGACAACTTATTTATGATAGCAAAAGAAGAACGTTAGGTTCAATCGAGTGCTAGCACGATTTCCTTGAACCTAATTGAATCTCATTCAGATCAATTGAACTAGATCAGTTCAATTGATGATCACCAGATTCAAACCCTTGTTTGTGTGACCCAGTTAGGTTCAGTTCTGTATGGTAATGGGATATGTCATGATCTCTATCATCGACATCATCGAAACTCCTTTCGATGGATCAGAACTCTTCTGATTCGAACAGCTAGAATGATCGATCATCTAAATCATTCTAATTGCTCCCAAAATCCACCAGTGACACCTAGCAGTATATGGTGGCAACCCATCAGAGCTGAATGCGAACCTCTTGGTGCAGCTACCTGTGTGATTCAAGTTCTTCTATCTTGAGCCCCGATCAGATTAGGGTTAAGGTGAACTCGTCAAACCCTAGTCTCTGTCATATGATGTAATCATTCGATTCGAGTCCAATGTGAAAATCTAAATAGAAACTCTTTCTATTATTTCACTCTACCATGGCCATGGATTTCTGGACTTGATTCTCATGATCATCATAGGGCTACTCCTCTACCACCGAGGTAGATAGATTCCATCTTGATGCAATCCAGTTCCTACAATGAACATGCTATAGCCAACATACACCTCAGGGTTCCATATGGCTAGGAGACCGAGTAATGGTGTAGTCAAACTATAACACCCTCAAGGTGAACTGCCGATGCATCTCAGGTCAAAGAACCAGACACACTACTGCAGCATCGAGTCAGTCATTGACGAGAAGGTAGACTCCCTAATGACTACTCGAGGTGGTCACGCTCAGTGCCCTCGTTCTCTAACGAGTACCTGTACTCTCGCTCCGGTGTCTCCACACCGTAGACTCAAGACTCATCTACTAAAGAGAAGCGATTGTACACCAACCTTCCGGATCAATCACCATCCTCGTGATGATCCTATGGTCGGGAGCAATTTATGAGTTAATAATGATTATTCATGTCTTAAATTTTCAACTCTTGAAAATATGAATTATCATTACCATTAACTCAAAGGATGTATCACAGACACTAAATACACATATGTGATAGAAAATAACCCATTTTATTGATTTTAGTCAAAATTATAATTTTGCCCCTAGAAGTGTATTACAAGTGTCAGCCAATTCTGGCTTCTAGGGCACATATATCTAACAATCTCCCACTTGTCCTAAAGCCAATTGGCTACAAGTCTAAGTCCCATCTTCTCAAGGTGGGCTTCGATCTTCTGCTGGCCCAACGGCTTTGTAAGTGGGTCTGCCACATTATCTGCGGAGTTGACTCTCTTGACCTCGACATAACCCTTCTCGAGGTAATCGCGGATGAGGTGGTATCGCCGCTCAATATGCTTGGATTTCTGGTGAGACCTCGGCTCCTTAGCAAGGGCTATGGCGCCATTGTTGTCGCAGTATAGAGGAATGGCATCTGATGGCATTACTCCAATTTCTGCAGCAAACTTCTTGTACCAGAATGCTTCCTTCGCAGCTTCTGATGCAGCGATATATTCTGCTTCCATGGTGGAATCTGCTATCACCGTTTGCTTGGAACTCTTTCAGCTGACAGCTCCACCATTGCACACAAACAGACTCCCAGATGTCGACTTTCGATCATCTATATCGGACATGAAGTCCGAGTCTGTGTATCCCTGGACTTGGAGTTCTCCGTTACCAAAGACCAACATCATATCCTTAGTTCTTCTCAAGTACTTAAGGATACATTTCACAGAAGTCCAGTGTTCTTCACCTGGATTTGACTGATATCTGCTTGTGACACTCACAGCATGGGCTATATCAGGTCGTGTACATAGCATGGCATACATGAGGCTCCCTATTGCAGAAGCATAAGGGATCTTGCTCATGCGTTCTATTTCCTCAGGTGTGCTGGGGCACATCTTCTTGGAAAGATGAATACCATGTCTGAAGGGTATTAATCCCCTCTTAGAGTTTTCCATACTAAACCTCTTTAGTACTTTCTCTATGTACATCTTCTGTGAAAGTCCTAGCATCCTATTCGGTCTATCCCTATAGACCTTAATTCCTAGAATAAAGGATGCTTCACCTAGGTCTTTCATGGAGAATTCCTTGGACAACCACATCTTGACTGATGTCAACATGGGAATATCATTCCCAATAAGGAGGATGTCATCCACGTACAATACGAGGAAGACAACAGCGCTCCCACTGACCCTTTTGAAAACACATGGTTCCTCTTCATTTTTGATGAAACCAAACTTTTTGATCACATCATTGAAACGAGTGTTCCAGCTCCGAGATGCTTGCTTAAGTCCATATATGGACCTTTGCAGCTTGCAAACCTTGTGATCAGTATCACTGGATGTGAAACCTAGCGGCTGTTCCATATAGATATCTTCCTCAAGATATCCATTTAAGGAATGCCGTTTTCACGTCCATTTGCCATATTTCATAATCGAAATAGGCTGCAACAGCAAGCAATGTGCGGATGGATTTTAGCATAGCTACTGGGGAAAAGGTATCCTGATAGTCTAATGCCTTCGCGTTGACTATAACCTTTTGCCACCAATCTAGCCTTGAATGTCTCCACATTCCCATCTGCACCAATCTTTCTCTTGAAGATCCATTTACATCCAATAGGTACTATACCTTCTGGTGGATCTACCAAGGTCCAGACTTGGTTTGAGTGCATCGAGTCAATTTCTGACTGCATTGCCTCTAGCCATTTCTCGGAGTCGATATCTGATATCGCCTCGTTGTAGGTTTTGGGATCATCACCATGAGCACCATTACCTACGAGGAACATTTCCTCTACATCCTCTGAAATAATACCTAAGTATCTTTCAGGGGGACGGGAAAACTCTTTCCGATCTACGAGGTGGAGGAGGTAGTGTTCTTATTGGCTCAACCTGATTTGGTTCCACTTGGTCCTTAGCTCGTTCTGCTTGTGAGACTTTCTCATCAAGCTTGATCTGCCTTCCAATGCCGCTATCTTGAATAAACTATTTTTCAAGAAAGATGGCATGTCGACTCACAATCACATTGTGGTCTTCTGGAATGTAGAAATAGTATCCTAATGACTCTTTAGGATATCCTATGAATCGAGCTCTGAAAGGACCTAAACTCTAACTTGTCCGCTTGTTGTCTTTTGACATGAGCCGGACAACCCCAAATTCTGAGATGACTCAGACTTGGTTTCTTACCGTGCCATATCTCATACGGTGTGGTAGGAACGGTTTTAGAGGGAACCCTATTCAGTAGATAGATTGAAGTTAACAATGAGTGTCCCCAAAGAAAATCAGGGAGGTCTGTGAAGCTCATCATGGATCGAACCATATCTAATAGAGTCCGATTTCTCCATTCTGAAACCCCGTTGAGTTGAGGTGTTCCTGGTGGAGTCCATTGAGAGACTATGCCATTATCCTTGAGATAGTCTAGGAATTCCCTGCTAAGGTATTCACCTCCTCGATCTGATCGAAGAACCTTAATGGGTTTTCCTGTTTGTTTTTCTACTTCATGTCTGAATTCTTTGAACTTTTCAAAGGCTTCAGACTTGTGTCTCATAAGATACACATACCCATACCTAGACAGATCATCGGTAAAGGTAATGAAGTAGACAAAATTGCCTCTAGCCGGCACATCAAATGGGCCGCACACATCAGTATGTACTAGGGCAAGGAGATCTGTGGCCCTCTCCCCATGTCCAACAAAAGGGAGTTTAGTCATTTTGCCTTGAAGACAAGGATTCACAAGTTGGATATGACTCGGAAAGTCAATGGACTCAATAGCCCATTTTTCTCCAATTTGTTGATCCTATCTTCTGCTATATGACCTAATCTCAGGTGCCATAGATATCTGTCGTTTGGACTATCCCTAGGTCGTTTGGCATTCACGTTTTGCTCGATAGTTAGAACAGGTACATCAATATGTAGCTGATAAAGACCATTAATAAGGAAACCATTTGCAATTTTATTTCTTTCATAAAGAATGTTACAATGGTCCTTAAAGAAGGTGATCACATAACCTTCTTGTGCTAAGCATGAAACAGAAATCAAATTCCTGCTAGGCTGCAGGCACATAAATAACAGTCTTTCAAAACTAAGTCTAAACCAGATGGTAATCGAAGAGGGTATGTTCCCACGGCTACTGCAGCAACTCTTGCTCCATTACCGAATGCGTAGGATCATGTCTCCATCCCTCAGCCTCCTGCTATCCTCAAGACCCTGCATAGAAGTGCACAGATGAGCACTAGAACCAGAGTCAAGCACCCAACTGGATGCAGAAGAAACCGTAAGGTTAGACTCAATAACGAGCATACCTCCAGAAGGACCTTCCTTCTTGTTCTTCAGGGTGGCCAGGTAAGTAGGGCAGTTCCGCTTCCAATGGCCGTCGCTGTTGCAATGGAAACACTTTCCTTTGCCATCGGCCTTTTTCTTCGATTCTGCCTTCTTCTTCTTTGATCCTTCCACCTTTTGCTTTTTCACAGACTTCTTTTTCTTTCCATAAGACTTTCTTTTGGAAGAAGTCCGTTCCATAGCAAGAACTGAGCCTTTAGAACCTTTCATAGAAAGCTCAGCGGTAACCAGCATATTCATTAACTCGGCCAAGGAATTCTGAAGTTTATGCATGTGGTAATTCATGATGAATTGCCCATATGCATCAGTCAAGGATTGCAGAATGATATCGTTCTGCAGGTCCAAGTCCAACTTCACACCGAGCTTCTCAAGCTCTTCCATGTCCTTGATCATTGTCAGACAGTGATCTTGGACTGACTGCCCATCACGCATCTTAGCCTTAAAAAGTCATTTTGTGACTTGATATTTGGCTGCGCGACTCTGTTCACCAAACATCTCCTGCAGGTGAGCCAACATTTGGCGAGCAGTCCCGATATCCTCATGTTGGCGCTGGAGCTCATCAGACATCGAGCCCAACATGTAATATCTGGCCTTATTATCTTCGTCAATCCATTTTTCCAGAGACGCTCTCTGTTCAACAGATGGACGGGCTGGTAATGTGGGAGGGTCCTGGTCCAAAACATGGGTTAACTTCTCGAAACCCAAAATAATTTTGTAGTTCCTGAGCCAATCTTTATAATTGGGTCCAGGTCAGTCTATGTGTGTCCAGGATACGTGCCAATGGGTTGGACGCAGACATTTTCCTGTAGAGAGTCAAAGATTCTAGTTAGATACTGTAATTTTGACTTGACCAATTTGTTTAGGAATTTTATTTTTAAACAAATTAGCTCCCACTATTTTCTCGGATCCCTACACTCCCTCTGTAGAGATGCGAAAATCTCCACGATTAATGATTTCTAGTGGGTGGTGCGGTCTCACCAACTGACTCATCACCTCACCTAACAGTTATTGGTGATGGGTTAGCCAATGAGTGAACAACTCTTGTTCAATGATTCTCTAATCATGGTGCACCCAAACTTGGTCTCTAATTCATGAATCTCACCGTATCCGAATATTGATCCACTCCTTAGTTAAGTCAGACCCACCATTTGCATAGACTGGGTTCCTAATTGAGTCTCTCACCGTATCCGAAATATTGAGCCCAACTCATCCTCCAGCCCATAGCATCCAATGCCTAATAGACATGGTTGCGTCTTCCCGGTGCAACTGAGCCACTGTATCCAGCCGAGAACAATCAACCCCGGGAAGGGCCCGCACATCTACAATGGTGGAAGACCTCAGACTTAATCTTTTCTTAGGGAGAATTGATTCAGGTCTCATTAAACTAGACTTGGCTTAGTCATAACAATTATGACTAACCTAGTGGCATGGGTTAGCTCGGATTATTGACCACCTCAGATCAGAACTGTGTCAACAGATATGGCCAGGTAAGTGAGATCCGGTGGAAGGAATATGCCATTAACTCGTACAAGAACGCATTCAGGTCGAGTAGCTTCCAATTAAAAACCAGTCGGTCGTCTGTGCCAAACTTACCTTAGACACCAAATTGTTGAGTCAGAACCAATTGGGTTAGCCTACAATCCAGACTCTAACCTCTGAGCCTAATTAGGTCTTGCTTGATCGTGACTCGATCTTGACCCAGACTTAATCCTATTAGGCTGGTCAATTTAAGCATTGTTGATCCCATCTAACCAACTCTTGATTCGGTTTGATCAACCGCTTAGACCTAATTGAGCTACCCAAGCCCGAACCCAGTATTATGAATATGTCTTAGATCTAAAATTCTCAATTTTAGACCTAATTAATATTCCATAAACTTAATTCTTAATTAAGTAGGGTTCATAAACAAAATATGCACAATAAATCCTAGGGTTTCAGGATCTAGGGTTTTGCAGAAAGTAAGTTTTGGGTTTCTGATTAAGGACGAACACGCAGCACCCCTACACATCATAAGAACACCCCATCGAATGGGAAGAGAGGGCCTTTAAACCCTTCTTCATTCTTATGACCGGACGGCCAAGAGGAACGCCTTAATCAGGAACATTCAATACTACAAAACAATATCAGATCTATATCATATATCTCATATATAAAGTAGATCTAATCATGGCATATTTTGCATACATCTCATGTATCATAATCATGCATATTTTCAGATCTAAATTATCTCATAATAATCTAAAAAATTAGATTTAAATTGATCTAATCAAAATAAATTCTAATCTAGATAATTATGTAGAACTATTCTACAACTAGTCTAGACATGCATCAATCATATCTCATATGATATTCAAAAATTAAATAATTTTTATTTGCTATTTTTTAGATGTTATTATAACACTTATAATATCAAAAAATAGTAAATAAAAAGATCTAAAATATGATTTAATCAGATTAAATCAAAAATATGCAAGAATATTCTATAGAACTATTCTATTCTAGAACTAGTCATGCATATCTTCTAATCTTAGATCCAAATTATTTAATTTTAATTTTTTCTGATTTCAGATCTGATCACATCTCATGTGACATCTAAAATCAATTATTTTCTAATTAAAATAAATTTAAAATCAGATCTAAATAATTTAGAACCATGGCTCTGATACCAGTTGAAGGGAAATCCTGATTTCCCGGTCCAGGTTCGTTCAGATCTGATCAGATCAAGAGATATATTTCAAAAATTTTTCTCTTGATCCAATCAGATCTTGATATGTTTTAGATCTGATTCTTATTATTTTAATAAAATAAAATTAAAAGATAAATTAAATCAAATTTAATTTACCTGATCTGGGTAATCCTATTACCCTGTTGATGATCCTGTTTGCAGCGGAAGGTTCTGGATCTTAGCCACGCAAGCGCCTGGCCTCTACCGGTATCCACTCGGGTTGGATCTGGAGATCCTCTTCTTCTCTATCACACCTCCAAAAATTAGATCTGGATCTGATCTGGAGGATCTTCAAAACTCTTTTGAAGATGAGCAGTCGTCCTTTGCAGCAGCGCAGCCTTCTTATTTTTGATCGCCTTTCTTTGATCTGAATCGCACCAACCAAGGTCCAAAACTCCTTTTGGACGTGGAGAGCAAGGGGAGAAGAGACTATGGCATGGAGAAGGAGGGGAGAGGCAGCCTTGGGGCATGGGGAAACTATGATCTCAATAATCAATTGCATTAATCTGAGTTGGGCGCAGGGTCTTATTTATAGACTAAGCTGTGATCCAACTCCTCTTCTTCCCAACCAATCACAACCCTTTGTGAAATCAGATCTAAATCTGATTGGTGGGAATAGAGTCCCCTGGATTCCTCCTTAGAGGGTGCCTAAGACCAGTCAAAGTTGGTTCTTAGAAGAACTCTAATTGGAATCCAAAAAGGAGATGGAGTCCTTGTCCAACAAGGACTCCTAGGCGCCTCCAACTTGGGCACACGCCTAGGGTGGCGTGCGCCCTTCTCCTTGCCAGGTTCTGGCAGGGGGACAGGCCCCCACCAGCTCTCCAATAGGTGCATGACATGTGGTCAAAAGTCAAAGTGTCAATGGTCAACATTTGACCAGTCAAAGGTAGACTTTTGACCAAAGTCAAAGAACAAGAAATGGCAGGTGACCAAAAATGGCAGGTAATGTCTTACAAATAAGACAACCTTTTCTGACTTGGACAACCTCCTAGTCAGACCATATGAAGGCCTCTGATTTGAGCACAAACTCCTTTGGCTCAGACAGGACAACTTATTTATGATAGCAAAAGAAGAACGTTAGGTTCAATCGAGTGCTAGCACGATTTCCTTGAACCTAATTGAATCTCATTCAGATCAATTGAACTAGATCAGTTCAATTGATGATCACCAGATTCAAACCCTTGTTTGTGTGACCCAGTTAGGTTCAGTTCTGTATGGTAATGGGATATGTCATGATCTCTATCATCGACATCATCGAAACTCCTTTCGATGGATCAGAACTCTTCTGATTCGAACAGCTAGAATGATCGATCATCTAAATCATTCTAATTGCTCCCAAAATCCACCAGTGACACCTAGCAGTATATGGTGGCAACCCATCAGAGCTGAATGCGAACCTCTTGGTGCAGCTACCTGTGTGATTAAGTTCTTCTATCTTGAGCCCCGATCAGATTAGGGTTAAGGTGAACTCGTCAAACCCTAGTCTCTGTCATATGATGTAATCATTCGATTCGAGTCCAATGTGAAAATCTAAATAGAAACTCTTTCTATTATTTCACTCTACCATGGCCATGGACTTTCTGGACTTGATTCTCATGATCATCATAGGGCTGCTCCTCTACCACCGAGGTAGATAGATTCCATCTTGATGCAATCCAGTTCCTACAATGAACATGCTATAGCCAACATACACCTCAGGGTTCCATATGGCTAGGAGACCGAGTAATGGTGTAGTCAAACTATAACACCCTCAAGGTGAACTGTCCGATGCATCTCAGGTCAAAGAACCAGACACACTACTGCAGCATCGAGTCAGTCATTGACGAGAAGGTAGACTTCCCTAATGACTACTCGAGGTGGTCACGCTCAGTGCCCTCGTTCTCTAACGAGTACCTGTACTCTCGCTCCGGTGTCTCCACACCGTAGACTCAAGACTCATCTACTAAAGAGAAGCAATTATACACCAATCTTTCGGATCAATCACCATCCTCGTGATGATCCTATGGTCGAAAGCATTTTATGAGTTAATAATAATTATTCATGTCTTAAATTTTCAACTCTTGAAAATATGAATTATCATTACCATTAACTCAAAGGATGTATCACAGACACTAAATACACATATGTGATAGAAAATAACCCATTTTATTGATATTAGTCAAAATTATAATTTTGCCCTAAGAAGTGTGTTACAAGTGTCAGCCAATTCTGGCTTCTAGGGAACATATATCTAACAAAAGGACACCTCTCTCCATAACAAACTCTACGTGGCCCCGAGCGACCAACTATCGGATGATTATGACTATCATTATCAGTCTGCTATATGCGACCCCACTACCGAACGGTTATGACTATCATTATCAATCTGTTACAGGTGATCCCACTATTAGACGGTTACGATTGTCATTATTAGTCTACTACAGACGATACCTCTCTCCATAATAAATTTCACATGGCTCCAAGCGACCCATGATCGGATGGTTATGGCTGTCACTATCAGTCTGTTATAGACTCTATCTATAAAAAGGGATCCTCTAGATATGTTTTCTCTAAGCTTTCTTCTCCTTGCCAAAACTCTGCTGAGTTTTTTTCTGAGCACTCCATTTCTGTTGGCCAGAAGAGCTGACTTAATCATTGGAGGATCCTGTCAGACCCACCACCACTAACTCTAGATAGGACTTTATTTTGCAGGTCACCAGCAGCGACCTCTTCTTCCTCAACTCCAGTTCAATCCGACGTCAACCAGATTCTGCACTAACAAATGCCATACAAAATAGATAGGAAGAAGGAAAGGAAGTTTGGTGCGTAATGGACTCTTCCTTCTCTCTTAGAGTTTGATCTCTATCAAACCTCTTTGATTGGTCAAATCTAAAACTTGACCAAGTCAAAATCTATCCACTTTTGGTGCATGCTTAGGGGGATGTAAACCCTCTCCATGCTATACCAAAAAGTGGGGGTGCGTGCCCCTAGAAAATCTCCAAGGGGCATGCATCCCTGATTCCTTCTTTCTTACAATAGGGTCAACCTTTGACCCTGGTGTGCGATAGAAAAGGTAGGTGACTAAAAATGGTAGGTAACCAAAAATGGTAGGTGTTGTCCTAAAATCATCTGATGAATTTAGAAAATCCTATTCTGACCTGGACAAGTTTCAATCAGGGTTTTGATGGAGACAAACCAAAAAGACTACAAAAGGAAAATGTTAGGTTCAATCATGTGCTAATATGATTTCCTTGAACCTAATCGGATCTAATTCAAATCAATTGAACTAACTCAGTCCAATTGATCACAACTAGACTCAAACCCTTGTATATGTGATCTAGTTAGGTTCAATTCCATATGGTAATGAAATATGTCATAATCTCTATCATTAATATCATCGAAATATCTTTCGATGGATCCGAACTTTTCTAATTCAAACAATTAGAATGATCGATCATCAAGACCATTCTAATTGCTCCCGAAATCCACCAGTGATACTAATCTGAACTAAAAGTGAACCTCTCGGTGCAGCTATCTGTGTGAATCGATTCTACTACCATGAGTCTCGATAGGATTAGGTTTAAGATAAACTCGTCAAAATCCAACATCCATCATATGAATGAATCATTCGATTTGAGTCCGATATAAAATCCTATTAGAAAACTTTTTTCTATTATATCACACTGCCATGGCCATAGTCTTACAGACTCGATCTCATGATCATCATAGGACTACTCCTCCATTATCGAGGTTGATAGATCTCATCTTGATGCAATCCAATTCCTATAATGAACATGCTATAGCCAACATATACCTCAGGATTTCGATTGGATAGAAGATCGAGTTATGGTGTAGTTAAACTATAACACACTCAAGATAAACTATCGATGCTCCTCAGGTCAAAGAACATGACACACAAATGCAGCATCGAGCCAGTCATCGATAAGAAGGTAGATTTTCTTATGACTGCTCGATGTGGTCACGCTTAGTTTCCTCATTCTCTAACAAATATCTGTACTCTTACTTTAGTATCTCCACATCATAGACTTAAGACTCATCTATCCTAAAAAAGCGATCGTATATGAACCTTCCGGATCGATCACCATCCTTATGATGATCCTAGGTCGGGAGCAGTTTATGAGTTAATTATGAAAATTCATGTCTTAAATTTTTAACTCTTGAAAATATTAATTATCAGTACCATTAACTTAAAAGATATATCACAGATACTTTTAAATACATACTATAATAAAAAATAATTTTTTTATTAATTTATAGTTAAAATTATAAAATTGCCCTTAGAAGTGTATTACAAGTGTTAGCCAATCTGGCTTCTAGGGCACACATCTAATAAACTCCCACTTAACCTAAAGCTAATTGGCTACAAATCTAAGTCCCATCTTCTTAAGGTGGGCTTCAATCTTCTGCTGGCCTAAGGCTTCATTAGTGGATCTGCCATGTTGTCCATGTAGTCAACTCTCTTGACCTCAATGTAACTTTTCTCGAGGTAATCGCGGATGAGATGGAATCGCCACTCAATGTGCTTGGATTTTTAGTGAGACTTTGGCTCCTTAGCCAAAGCTATGGTGCCATTATTATCGTAGTATAGAGGGATGGCATCCGATGTCATCACTCTGCGCTCTATCATGAACTTCTTATACCAGAATGCATCTTTTACAGCTTTCGATGTAGTAATGTACCCAACTTTCATGGTGGAATCCGCTGTCATGGTCTGCTTGGAACTCTTCCAGTTGACAGCACCATCATTGCATACAAACAGACTATCAGATGTCGATTTTCAATCATTTATATCAGACATAAAGTCTAAGTCTGTATAATCCTTAACCTGGAGTTCCCCATTATCAAAGACTAAGAATATATTCCTAGTCCTTCTTAAGTACTTAAAGATACACTTCACAGAAGTCCAGTGCTCTTCACCTGGATTCGACTGATACTTGCTTGTGACACTCACAGCATGGGCTATATCAAGTCGTGTACATAGCATGGCATACATGAGGCTCCCTATTGCAGAAACATAAGGAATCTTGCTCATGCATTCAATCTCCTCAGGTGTGCTAGGGCACATCTTCTTGGAGAGATGAATACCATATCTGAAGGGTATCAATCCCCTCTTGGAGTTTTTCATACTGAACCTCTTCAGCACCTCCTTTATGTATATCTTCTATGAGAGATCCAGCATCCTATTTGGTCTATCCCCATAGATCTTAACTCTCAGAATAAAGGATGTCTCTCCTACGTCTTTCATAGAGAGATCTTTTGATAACCACATTTTGACCAAAGTCAATATGGGAATATCATTCCCAATAACAAGGATGTCATCTACGTATAGTACGTGGAAGACAATAGCACTCTCACTAACCTTTTTGAACACATAAAGCTCCTTCTCATTTTTGATGAATCCAAATGATTTGATCACATCATTGAAATGAGCATTCTAGCTTCGAGATGCTTGCTTAAGTCCATAAATGGACCTTTGCAGCTTACAGATCTTATGATCAGCATCACTAGATGTAAAATCTAGCGGCTATTCCATATAGATATCTTTCTCAAGATATCCATTTAAGAATATCATTTTCACGTCTATCTGTCATATTTCATAATCAAAATAGGTTACAACAATAAGCAGTGTGCAGATGGATTTAAGCATGGTTACTGGTGAGAAGGTATCTTGATGGTCAATGTCTTCATGCTGACTATACCCTTTCGCCACTAACCTAGCCTTGAATGTCTCCACATTTCCATTTGCTCCTATCTTTCTCTTATAGATCTATTTACATCCAATAGGTACTATACCTTCAGGTGGATCTACCAAGGTCCAAACTTTGTTCGATCGCATTAAGTCAATCTCTGACTTTATTTTTTTTAACTATTTTTTGGAGTCGATATCTGATATCGTCTCATCATAGGTTTTGGGATCATCACCATGAACCCCATTTCTCATGAGGAATATTTTCTCTATATCTTCTAAAATAATGTCTAAGTATCTTTCAGGAGGACAAAAAATTCTATTTGATCAATAAGGTGGAGGAGATTATAATTGGACTGGCTCAATCTGATTAGGTTCCATAAGTTTCTTAGCTCATTGCTCCTAGGAGACTTTCTCCTCAAGCCTTATCTATCTTCTGATGCCACCATCTTGGATAAAATATTTTTCAAGAAAGATGGCATGTCAACTCACAATCACATTGTGGTCTTCCAAAAGATAAAAATATTATTTTAATGACTCTTTAGGATATCTTATAAAACAAGCTCTAAAGGACCTAGACTCTAACTTGTCTCCTTACCGTCTCTTGACATGAGTCGGACAACCCCCAAATTCTGAGATGACTCGGACTTGATTTCTTACCATGCCATATCTCATACGGTGTGGTAGAAACAGTTTTAGAGAGAACCTTATTCAGTAAGTAAGTTGCGGTCATTAGACTATGTTTCTAAAGAAAATCAGGAAGGTCCATGAAGCTCATCATGGATCGAACCATATCTACTAGGATTCGATTCCTCCATTCTAAAATCTCACTGAGTTGAGGTATTTCAGGTGGAGTCCATTGAGAGACTATGTCATTTTTCTTAAGATACTCTAGAAATTTCTAACTAAGATATTCATCTTCTCAATCTAATTGAAGAATCTTAATAGATTTTTTAATTTACTTTTCTACTTTATGTTTGAATTTTTTTCAACTTTTTAAAGGCTTCAGACTTATGTCGCATCAAATACACATACCCGTATCGAGATAGATTATCGATAAAGATGATGAAGTAGATATAATTACCTCTGACTGGCACATCAAATGGGCCGCACACATCTATGTGTACTAGGGCAAGAAGGTGTATGGCCCTTTTCCCATGTCCTACAAAAGGGAGCTTGGTCATTTTGCCATGAAAGCATGATTCATAAATCAAATATGACTCGAAAGTCAATGGACTCCATAGTCCAAATTTTTCTAATTTGTTAATCATGTCTTTCGCTATATAACCTAACCTAAGGTGACACAGATACTTATCATTTAGACTATCCCTAGGTCACTTTAGTCCTACGGCATTCATGTTTTGCTCGACATTTAACACAGATACATCAATTTGCAATTGATAAAGACCATTAATTAAGAATCCACTTGTAATTTTATTTCTTTCAAAAAGAATAGTATAATGGTCCTTAAGAAAGTTAATAACATAACCTTCATGTGCTAAACAAGAAATAGAAATCAAATTTCTGCTTGCTATAGGCATAAAATAATAGTCCCTAAGAATCAAATCTAAAACAGATGGTAGTCGAAGAGGATAGATTTTCATGGCCACAGTAGCAACTCCTGCTCCATTTTTGATGCACAGGATCATCTCACCATCCCTAAACCTCCTACTCTCCTCAAGACCCTGCATAGAAGTGTACAAGTGAGCACTAGAACTAGAGTCAGTCACCAAATTGGATGCAGAAAAAATCGTAAGGTTAGATTCTATAACGAGCATATCTCCAGAAGGACCTGCCTCCTTTTTGTTCTTTAGGATGGCCAGGTATAAAGGATAATTTCACTTCCAATGGCCGTCAGAATTATAATGAAAATACTTTTCTTTATCGACAGCCTTTTTCTTTAGCTCTAGCTTCTTCTTCTTCCTACCTTCCACCTTCTGCTTCTTCGTGGTCTTCTTCTTCTTTCCAAAAGACTTTCTTTCGGAAGAAGTCCACTCTACAGCAAGCACTGAGCTCTTTGAACATTTTATAAAGAGCTCAGCAGTAACCAGCATGTTCATAAGTTTAGCCAAGATATTTTAAAGTTTATGCATATGGTAGTTCATGATGAACTGTCCATATGCATCAGTCAAGGATTGTAAAATTATATCAATCTATAGATCCTTGTCCAACTTGACATTGAACTTCTCAAGCTTCTCTAAGTCCTTGATCATCATCAGACAATGATCTTGGTGTTAGATGTGTGCCCTAGAAGTCAGATTGGTAGTCACTTGTAATACACTTCTAAAAGCAACTTTATAATTCTGACTATAAATTAATAAATGGATTATTTTTCTATCATAGTGTGTATTTAAAAGTATCTATGATGCATCCTTTGAGTTAATGGTAATGATATTTCTTTTTTTCAAGAGTTAAAAATTTAAGACATAAATTTTCATAATTAACTCATAAACTACTCCCGACTGAAGGATCATCATGAGGATGATGATCGATCTAAAAGATTGGTATATGATTGCTTTCTTAGGATAGACATGTCTTGAGTCTATGGTGTGGAGACATCGGTGCAAGAGTATAGATACTTGTTAGCGAATGAGGGCACTGAGCATGACCATCTCGAGTAGTCATAAGAAAGTCTACCTTCTCATCGATGATTGACTCGATGCTGTAGTGGTGTATATGGTTCTTTGATCTGAGGTGCATCGACAGTTCATCTTGAGGGTGTTATAGTTTGACTACATCATAACTCGATCTTCTAGCCATTTAGAATCCTAAGGTGTATGTTGGCTATAGCATGTTTATTATAGGATTTGGATTGCACCAATAAGGAGATCTATCTACCTCCATAGATGAGGAGTAGCCCTATGATAATTATGAGATTGAGTCCTTAAGCCCATGGCCATGGTAGAGTGAAGATGATAGAAAGAGTTTCTATTAGGATTTATATTAGACTCGAATCGAATAATTAATTCATATGACAGACATTGGGTTTGACAAGTTCACTTTAAACCTAATCCTGTCGGGGCTCAAGATAGAAGAATCCAATCACATAGGTAACTGCATCGAGACGTTCACTTTCAATTTTAATGGATTACCATCATATACTATTAGATATCATTGGTGAATTTTGGAAGCAATTAGAATAATTTTGATGATCAATCATTCTAATTATATGAATCAGAAAAGTTCTAGTCCATCGAAAGGTGTTTCAATGATGTCGATGATGGAGATCACGATATATCTCATTACCTTATAGAATTGAACCTAACTGAATCATACAAATAAGAGTTAAGGTTTGGATGTCCTCAATTGAGCTAACCCAGTTTGATTGATTTGGATTAGATCCAATCAGGTTCAAGGTAATCGTGCTAGCACACGTTTGAGCCTGACTTTTTTCTTTTGAAATCTTTCTGATTCATCGCAATCAAGTCAAATTTGATTTAAATCATTCTTATATTTTGAATGAATTTATTTTTATCTGACTAGAATAAGTCTAGGTTAGATTAATTGTAAAAATTAAATCCATTCATAGTCAAATTGGACTAGGGTCAAAAGTTGACATGTTTGAGAGAATTGAGAGTCACCTGATCAGATGCTTCTAAAAATTTTTTTAGAAATAATTTTGATCAAATCCTTAGGTATATGATAGAGTATGAGTTATACATTGGTTGTACCAAATTTTATAATTTTTAGAGCTACCAAGACTGAGTTATGATAGAGTTTGATTTGGATTAAACTCTTAAGAGAAGAGTCCTAGGCATAGTGGACTAGAGATTTTCGTGGAGATCAAGTCCAAGAGTTTCAATGATCAAAAAAATGAGGATTTTGATCAAAGATGGAGTCTAACTTGGCACTATACTTTTGTATAAGAACCCTTGTGCCAAGGCTCTTTATGGAGAAATATTTTTCATCCCCAAAGGCTACCATTCTAGATATCCTATTCCCCCTCTATCCTCTCTCTCCCTCTCTTCTACATGCTTAAAAAGTTAGGTACAAATCTGAGAAGAAGATCTAATCAAATTTTTGAAGAGTTTAGCATCTACGCGACGATGTTCGTAAGATGGACATGCTGCCTTCAAAAATTTTTTGAAGGACTTGTAAATCAGATTTAGATATGATCTTTGGAAAAAAGATTGGGAAGGAGAAGATGTCTAGATCCTTTCTGAGTAGATACTGGTGGAGGCCAAGCGCATGCATGGCTCCTTCCAAAACCTCAGAAAATATCAAGATCATCGCAGGGTAATCAGATTATCCAAACAAGATATGAAATTAAATCTAATTTAATTTTTATTTTAATTTTTAATATTAGATCATCATGATCATATTTGAGAACTCTTATATCAAATTAGATTATTTAAAAATTTTTAAAAAATTATCTCAGATCTGATCAAATCTACACGATCCCGCAATGGAAAATAGGATTTTTTCTTCAATTGGTATTCGAGCCAGGATAGCAGTTCTTTAGATCTACCTTAGATCTAATTTTATTTTTATTTATAATCTAATATTAAAAGATTTTAGATATCACATTAGATATGATTAGATCTAAAATTAAAAAATTAAAAAAATTAAATATTTTAGATCTAATATGTATAAGATGCATGACTAGACTAGGTATAGAATAGTTCTATGTATAGTCTAGTATGATCATATATTTGTTTTAATTAAATATAATTTTAGATTTATTTAATTTTTATTTTTTGGTGTTATAATTATTCTAATCAGATTTAAAAATAAAAATAAATTTTTTAAATTTTTGATTTATTTATGAGATATGAAAGATGCATGCTTAGACTAGTCATAGAATAGTTTTATAAGATGTCTAGAATAGTTTTATTTTTTATATGATCAAATTTAAAATTTTATTTTTTAGATTTAATATGTAATATTTCAAATCTGAAAGTATGCATATTGATGATACATGAGATATATGCAAGACATGTATTAGTTAGATCTTTTTATATGTGATATATGATCTAACTAGTTTTATAGTAAAAAATTATATTTTTGACTAAGGAGTTCTCCATGGCCGTCCGATCATAAGAATAAAGTAGGGTTTAAAGGCCCTCTCCTCCTATTTGATGGTGTGTTCTTATGGCATGTAGGGATGCAGCGCGTTTGTCCTTAATCAGAAATCAGAACTTATTTTTCTGCAAAATCCAATATCCTGAAATCCTATAGTTTTTATTACATGTTTTGTTCATGAATCCAAACTTAATTAAGAATTAAGATTATAAAATTAATTACATCTAAAAATTATGAATTTTTAGATCTAAGACATATTCATAAAATTGGTTCGGGCTTGGATAGCTCAATTAGGTCTAGTGGTTGATCAAACCAAATCAAGAGTTAGTTATGTGGGATCAAAGAAAGCTTAGATTTGACTAGCCCAATAGGATTAAGTTTGGATCAAGATCGAATCATATTGAGATGTGACTCGATAAAGTCAAGACCTAATTTGGCTCCACGATTCAAGCTTGGATTGTCGGCTAATCCAATTGATTCTAATTCGATAATTTCATATCTAAGATAAATTTGGTAGATATGATCAACTGATTTTTAATTGGAAGCTACTCGATCTGAATGCATTCTTGTCGAGTTAATGGCATATCCCTTCCATCGGTCTCACTTACCTAGCCATTTGTGTCGATCTAGTTCTGATTTGAGGTGGCTAATAATTCGAGCCAACCCATGCCACTAGGTTAGTCATAATTATTATGATTAAGTCAAGTCAAGTTTAAAGAGACCTAAATTAAATCTTCCTAAGAAAATATTAAGTTTAAGATCTTCTACCATTGTAGATGTACGGGCTCTTCTTGGGGTTGATTGTTCTCGACTGGATACAGTGGTTCAGTTGCACCGAAAAGAGCAACTATGTCTATTAAGCATTGGATGTTATGGGTTAGAGGATGGGTTGGGCTTAATATTTTAGATATGATGAGGGACCCAATCAGGAATCCAATCTATGAAAATGTTGGCTCTAACTTAACTAAGGAGTGGATCAATATTTCAGACACCGTGAGATTCATGAATTAGAGATCAAATTAGGATGCACCATGATTAGAGAATCATTGAACAAGAGTTGTCCACTCATTGATTGACCCATCATCAATAACTATTAGATGAGGTGGTGAGTCAGTTGGTGGGACCACACCACCCACTAGAAATCAATAATCATGAAGATTTTTGCATTTCTGCCAAGAAAGTGTAGGGATCTGAGTAAATAGTGGAAGCCTAATTTATTTAAAAATGAAATTTTTAAAGAAATTGGTTATGCTTAATTATAAAATCTAACTAAAAACTTTGACTCTCTACAAAAAAATATTTGCGTCCAATCCACTAGCCTGTATCTTGGACACCCATAGACTGACCGGACCCAACTACAAGGATTGGCTTCAAAACTTCAAAATTATTTTGGGTTTCGAGAAGTTGACTCATGTGTTAGAACAGGATCCTCCTACCTTACTAGCCCATCCATCTGCTGATCAGAGAGCATCTCTCAAGAAGTGGATGGATAAAGATAACAAAGCCAGATATTACATGTTGGGCTCGATGTCTGATGAGCTCCGACGTCAATATGAAGACATAAGACTAGCTGCCAAATGTTGGCTCACCTATAAGAGTTGTTTAGTGAACAAAGTGGTGCAGCCAAATATTAAGTCACTAAAAGACTACTTAAGGCTCAAATGCATGATGGACAGTCGGTCCAAGATCATTGTCTAATGATGATCAAGAACATAGAAGAGCTTGAGAAGTTTGGTGTCAAGTTAGATCAGGATCTGCAGATAGACATAATTCTGCAGTCCTTAACTGATACATATGGACAGTTCATCATGAACTACCATATACATAAACTTTAGAATACCTTGGCTGAGTTCATGAGCATGCTGGTTACTGCTGAGCTTTCTATGAAAGATTCTAAAGGCTCAGTACTTACTATGGAGTGGATTTCTTCTAAGAGAAAATTTTTTGAAAAGAAGAAGAAGTCCATGAAGAAGCAGAATATGGATTATGGAAAGAAGAAGAAGACAGAGCCGAAGAAGAAGGCCGCTGATAAATAAAAATATTTTTATTACAATACTGACGGCCATTGAAAGCAGAACTGCCCTTTTTACCTGGCCAGCTTGAAGAACAAGAAGGAGGTAGGTCTTTCTAGAGGTATGCTTGTTATAGAATCTAATCTTACGATTTCTTCTACATCCAGTTGGATGCTTGACTCTGGTTCTAGTGCTCACTTGTGCACTTCTATGTAAGATCTTGAGGATAGTAGGAAGCTGAGAGATGGTGAGATGATCCTATGTGTCAAAAATGGTACAAGAGTTGCTGCTATAGTCATGAGAACCTATCTTCTATGATTACCATCTAGATTAGACTTAGTACTTAGGGACTATTTTTATGTGCCTGTAGCAAGCAGGAATTTGATTTCTATTTTATGTTAGCATAGGAAGGCTATGTAATTAGTTTTCTTAAGGACTATTATAATATTCTTTATAGAAAAAATAAAATTATAAGTGATTTTCTTATAAATGGTCTCTATCAGTTTCATATTGATATTTCTATTTTTAATATCGAGCAAAACATGAATGCCATAGGATCAAAGCGACCTAGGGATAGTCTAAATGATAGGTATCTTTAGCACCCTAGGCTAGGTCATATAGCTGAAGACAGAATTAATAAATTAGAGAAATCTGGGCTATTGAGTTCATTGACTTTCGAGTCATATCTGATTTATGAATCATGCCTTCATGGCAAAATGACCAAGCTCCCTTTTGTGGGACATGGAAAAAGGGCCACAAACCTGCTTGCCCTAGTACATACTGATGTATACAATCCATTTGATGTGCCAACCAGGAGTAATTACATCTATTTCATCATCTTTATCGATGATTTATCTTGATATGGATATATGTATTTGATGCGACATAAGTCTAAAGCTTTTGAATAGTTCAAAAAATTCAGACTTGAAGTAGAAAAACAAACAAAAAAATCAATTAAGGTTCTTCGATCAAATCAAGGAGGCAAATATCTTAGTTAGGAATTCTTAGACTATCTTAAAGATTATAGCATAGTCTCTTAATGGACTCCACCTAGAATGCCTCAACTCAATGGAATTTTAGAATGAAGAAATCGGACCCTATTAGATATGGTTCGATCCATGATGAGCTTCACAGACCTCCCTAAGTTTCTTTAGAGACATAGTCTATTGACCGCTATATATCTACTGAATAGGATTCCATCTAAAACTGTTCCTACCACACCATATGAAAAATGGCATGGTAAAAAATCAAGTCTGAGTAATTTCAGAATTTAGGATTGTCCGGCCCATGTCAAGAGACAATAGGTAGATAAGTTAGAGTCTAGATTTTTTAGAGCTCGGTTCATAGGATATCCTAAAGAGTCATTAGAATATTATTTCTATCTTCTGGAAGATCATAATATGATGGTGAGTCGACATGCCATCTTTCTTCTAAAATAGTTTATTCAAGATAATGGCATCGAAAGATAGATTAAGCTTGAGGAGAAAGTCTCCCAAGAGCCATGAGCCAAGGAATCGATGGAACCAAATCAGATTGAGCCAGTCCAATCACTAACTCATCCACCTTATAGATCATAAAGGATTTTCCATCTCTCTGAAAGGTACTTAGGTACTATTTCAAAGGACGTAGAGAAAATGTTCCTCATAAGAAAAGGGGTTCATGATGATGATCCCAAAATTTATGATAAGGCGATATCAGATATCGACTCTGAGAAATGGTTAGAGGTAATGAAGTCAGAGATTGACTTAATGCGCTCAAACCAAGTCTGGACCTTGGTAGATCCACATGAAGGTATAGTACCTATTGGATGTAAATGGATCTTCAAGAGAAAGATAGGTGCCGATGGAAATTTAGAGACATCCAAAGCAAGACTCGTAGCAAAAGGGTATAGTCAGCACGAAGGCATTGACTATCAGGATACTTTTTCATCAGTAGCCATGCTCAAATTCATCCGCACATTGCTTGCTATTGTAGCCTATTTTAATTATGAAATTTGGTAGATGGATGTGAAAACGACATTCTTAAATGGATATCTTGAGGAAGATATCTATATGGAACAGTTGCTGGATTTCACATCCAGTGATACTGATCACAAGGTCTACTAGCTGCAAAGGTCCACATATGGACTTAAGCAAGCATCTCGAAGCTGGAATACTCATTTTAATGATATGATCAAATTATTTGAATTCATCAAGAATGAGGAGGAGCCCTATGTTTTCAAAAAGGTCAGTGGGAGCGTTGTTGTCTTTCTCGTACTGTACGTGGATGACATCCTTCTAATTAGGAATGATATTCCCATATTAACTATGGTCAAAATGTGGTTGTTTAAAGAATTCTCCATAAAAGACCTAGGAGAGGCATCCTTTATTCTAGGAATTAAGGTCTATAGAGATAGACCAAATAAGATGCTTGGTCTCTCATAGAAGATATACACAGAGGAGGTGCTCAAGAAGTTTAGCATAAAAAACTCCAAGAGGGGATTGGTGCTCTTCAGACATGGCATTCATCTCTCTAAGAAGATGTATCCCAACAAACCTAAGGAGATTGAATGCATGAGCAAGATCCCTTATGCTTCAGCAATAGGGAGCCTCATGTATGCCATGCTATGTACACGACCTGATATTGCCCATGCTGTGAGTGTCACGAGCAGGTATCAGTCGAATTCAAACGAAGAGCACTAGACTTCTATGAAGTGTATCCTTAAGTACTTGAGAAGGACTAAGGATATGTTTTTAGTCTTTGGTAATGAAGAACTCCAGGTCCGGGGTATACAGAATTGGATTTTATGTCTGATATGGATGATCGAAAGTAGACATCTAGAAGTCTATTTATTTGTAATGGTGATGCTGTCAGTTGAAAATGTTTTATGCAGATGGTGATAGCAGATTCCATCATGAAAGCAGAGTACATCACTGCATCGGAAGCTGCAAAGAAGGCATTCTGGTATAAGAAGTTCATCGTAGAGCTTGGAGTGATGCCATTAGATGCCGTCCCTCTATACTGCGATAATAATGGCACCATAGCCCTAGCTAAGGAGCCAAGGTCTCACCAGAAATACAAGCACATCGAGCGACGATACCACCTCATCCGTAATTACCTCAAGAAGGGATACATCGAGATCAAGAGAGTCGACACTACAGATAATGCGACTGACCCGCTGACAAAGTCATTAAGCCAGTAGAAGATCGAAGCCCACCTTAAGAAGATGGGACTTAGATTTGTAGCCAATTAGCTTTAGGTGATCAAGTGAGAGTTTGTTAGATATATGCCCTAGAAGCCAGATTGGCTGTCACTTGTAATACACTTCTAACGATAATTTTATAATTTTAACTATAAATTAATAAATAAATTATTTTTCTATCACAGTGCGTATTTAAAAGTGTCTATGATATATTCTTTGAGTTAATAGTAATGATAATTCATATTTTTAAGATTTGAAAATTTAAGACATGAATTTTCATAATTAACTCATAAACTGCTCCCGACCATAGGATCATCATGAGGATGGTGATCGATCTAGAAAGTTGGTGTACGATCACTTTTTTAGGATAGACATGTTCTGAGTCTACGGTGTGGAGACATCAGAGTGAGAGTACAGATACTTGTTAGAGAATGAAAGCACTGAGCGTGACCACCTTGAGTAGTCATAAGGAAGTCAACCTTCTCATCGATGACTGACTCGATGCTATAGTGGTGTGTATGGTTCTTTGATCTGAGGTGCATCGATAGTTCATCTTAAGGGTGTTATAGTTTGACTACATCATAACTCAATCTCCTAGCCATTCGAAACCCTAAGGTGTATGTTGGCTATATTATGTTCATCGTAGGAATTGGATTGCACCAATAAGGAGATCTATCTGCTTCAGTAGATGAGGAGTAGCCCTATGATAATCATGAGATTGAGTCCTTAAGTCTATGGCCATGGTAGAGTGAAGATGATAGAAAGAGTTTCTATTAGGATTTCACATTTGACTCAAATCGAATGATTAATTCATATGACGGACATTGGGTTTGACAAGTTCACCTTAACCCTAATCCTATCGGGGCTCAAGATAGAAGAACCCAATCATACAGATAACTACATTGAGAGGTTTGCTTTTAGTTCTGATGGGTTGCCACCATATACTGTTAGGTGTCACTCATTGATTTTGGGAGCAATTAGAATGATTTTGATGATCAATCTTCTAATTGTATGAATCAAAAAAGTTTTGGTCCATCAAAAGGTGTTTCGATGATGTCGATGATGGAGATCATAACATATCTCATTATCATATAGAATTGAATCTAACTGGATTACACAAATAAGGATTTGGGTCTGAATGTCTTCAATTGAGCTAATCCAATTTGATTGATTTGGATTAGATCCAATTAGGTTCAAAGTAATCGTGCTAGCATACGATTGAGCCTGACTTTTTTCTTCTAAAATCTTTCTGATTCATCGCAATCAAGTCAAATTTTATTTAACTCATTCTTGTATTTTGAATGAATTTATTTTCATTTGACTAGAATAAGTTTGGATTAGATTAATTATAGAAATTAAATCCATTCATAGTCAAATTGGACTAGGGTCAAAAGTTGACCTATTTGAGAGAATTGAGGGTCACCTGATCAGATGCTTTTAAAAAATTTTTTAAAAATCATTTTGATCTAGTTTTCTAATATGTGATAGAGCATGAATCATATATTGGGTGTATCAAATTTCATAATTTTTGAAGGTGTCTAGGCTAAGTTATGATAGAGTTTGATTTGGATCAAACTCTTGAGGGAAGAGTCCTAGGGGCACTGGACTCTTCCTTATCTACTCATGCCACCATCTTTTAGATTGATTTTTAGTGTCAAAATTAGATGCAATCTAGAGATTTTCGTGGAGATCATGTTTAGGAGTCCCAATGGTCAAAAAAATAAGGATTTTGATCAAAGAGGGACTCTAACTTGGCGCTACGCTTTTATATAAGAACCCTTGCACCAAGGGTCTTTGTGGAGAAATATTTTTCATACCCAAAGGCTACTTAAAATGTTAGGCAAAAATCTAAGAGGAAGATCCAATCAAATTTTTGAAGAGTTCAGCATCTACGCGATAATGTTCGTGAGACGGACATGCTGTCTTCAAAAATTTTTTGAAGGACTTTCTGATCAAATTCAGATTTGATCTTTGGAAAAAAGATTTATGAGGAAAAGACGTCTAGATTCTTCTCAAGTGGATACCAGTAGAGGCCAAGCACGTGCGTGGCTCCTTCCAGAACCTTAGGAAACATCAGGATCATCGTAGGATAATAAGATTATCCAAACAATGTATGAAATTAAATTTGATTTAATTTTTATTTTAATTTTTAATATTAAATCACCCTAATCAGATCTAAAAGCTCTTAGATTAGATCAGATCATTTAAAAAATTTTAGAAAAATTCATCTTAGATCTGCACGATCCTGCAATGGAAAATAGGATTTTTTCTTCATTTAGAACGATTGCCCATCACACATCTAAGCCTTAAAAAGTCTCTTAGTGACTTGATATTTGGCTGCACAACTCTAGTCATCAAATAACTCTTGTAGGTGAGCCAACATTTAGCTACTAGTCTTTATGTCTTCATGTTGGTGCTGGAACTCATCAGACATCAAGCCTAACATGTAATACCTGGCTTTGTTATCTTCATCTGTCCACTTTTTCAGAGATGCTCTCTGTTCAGTGGATGGATGGGTTGGTAAAGTGGAAGAATCACATTCCAACACATGAGTAAATTTCTCAAAACCCAAAATAATTTTGAAGTTTTGGAGCCAATCCTTGTAGTTGGGTTCAGTTAGTCTATGGGTGTCTAGGATACGGGCTAGTAGATTGGACACAGATATTTTTCTATAGAGAGTTAAAGTTTTTAGATTTTATAATTAAACTTAACCAATTTATTTAAAAATTTTATTTTAAATAAATTAGGCTTTCACTATTTACTCGGATCCCTATACTTCCTTGGTAGAGATGTGAAAATCTCTGCGATCAAAGATTTCTAATGGATGGTGCGGTCCCACCGACTGGCTCACCACCTCACCTAGCAGTTATTGATGATGGGTCAATTGATGAGGGGACAACTCTTGTCCAATGATTTACTAATCATGGTGGACCCAAACTTGGTCTCTAATTCATGAAGCTCATCATGCCCAAAATATTACTCCATGCCATAGTTAAGTCAGACCCACCATTTGCATAAATTGAATTCTTGATTGGATCTATCACCATATCCAAAATATTGAGCCCAATCCATCCTCCAACCTGTAGCATCCAATGCTTAATAGACATGGTTGCACCTTTTTGGTGCAACTAAACCACTATATCTAGCCAAGAACAATCAACCTCAGGAAGGGCCCACACATCTACAATGGTGGAAGACCTTAGACTTAATATTCTCTCAGGATGATTTGATTTAGGTCTCTTTAAACTTGACTTGACTTAGTTATAACAATTATGACTAACCTAGTAGCATGAGTTGGCTCAAATTGTTAGCCACCTCTAATCAAAATTGGATCGACACAAATGGCCAGGTAAGTGAGATCGACGGAAGGGATATGCCATTAACTCGATAAGAATGCATTTAGGTTGAGTAGCTCCTAGTTAAAAATTAGTCGATCGTATCTGTCAGACTTACCTTAGACACCAAATTGTCGAATCAGAATCAATCAGATTAGCTTACAATTTAGGCTCCAACCATGGATCCAAATCAGGTCTTGACTTGATCGAGTCACATCTCAATGGGATTCGATCTTGACCTAGGCTTAATTCTATTAGGTTGGTCAAATCTAAGCTTTCTTTGATCCCACCTAACCAACTCTTGATTCGATTTGATCAACCACTAGACCTAATTGAGCTACCCAAGTCCAAACCCAAATTTATGCAGGTATCTTAGATCTTAAAATTTATAATTTTAGATCTAATTAGTTTCATAATCTTAAATCTTAATTAAGTTTGGGTTCATAACTAGTAACATACAAAAATCCTAGGATTTTAGGATCTAGGATTTTGCAGAAAAATAAATTTTTGGTTTTTGATTAAGGACAAATGCGCAGCACCCTACATGCCATAAGAGCACTCCATCGAATGGGAGGAGAGGGCTTTTAAACCCTATTTTACTCTTATGACCAAATGGCCAAGGGGAATGCCTTAATCAGAAATAATTACTACACTACAAAATAATAAATTTGCAACATATATCTCATATAAAGTCATAGATCTAAACATGCACGTTCTGTATACATCTCATATATTAACCATTAAATCCTAAATACGTGCTTTTAGATTTGATACATCACATATAATATCTGAAAAATAAATTTTATATTGATCATATCAAAACAAAATCTATTCTAAATAAATCATAGAACTATTCTACAACTAGTCTAGGCATGCTTCATTCATATCTCATATAAAAATTAAAAAATTTATTTTCTATTTTCATATCTAATTATAACATTTATAATATCAGAAAATATAAGAATAAAAATCTAAAAAAAAAATTAATCACATCAAAAAGGGAATTAGCACTAGACTACACATAGAACAATTCTAAATCTAGTTTAGATATGCATCTTATGCAAGATTGATATGAATCTAAAATTTTTAATCTTTTTGATTTCAGATTTGATCATATCTGATGTGATACCTAAAATTTTTAATATCAGATCATAGATCATAACAAAAATTAGATTTAAAATAGATCTGAAGAACTGCTAACGTAGCTCTGATATCAGTTGAAGAAAAAACTGCATTTTCTTGCCACAGGATTGGTTTGATTTGACCAGATCTATAGGAAATATTTCAAATTTTTTTTTATAGAATCTAATTAGATTAGAGAGTTCTGTGATCTAATTTTAATAATCTAATATTAAATCTAAAATTAAGAATTAAATTAGATATAAACTTTGTACCTGATTGGATAATCAGATTACCTTATCGATGATCTGCAGAAGCTCGAAATTCTGGATTAAGCCATGCACGTGCCTGGCCTCTATCAGAGTCCACTTGAGCTAGATGTGGAGGTGCTCTCCTTTTGAATTTGATCATCAAAAATTAGATCTAAATCTGATTTTGTAAAGCCTTCGAATCAACTGATGAAGGCAGTGCGCTCATCTCACAAATGTCGTCTCTTTCCTTGAAACCTTCGCGCTAATTTCTATGGACCTTCTCTTGGAACCTTAGCCCAACCTTTGGGCATGGAGAAGAAGAAGAGGAGGGGCATGGAGAAAGAGGGGATGGCTTCCTATGGGGGCTTGGGGCATGGAGCATAAAGCACGAGAAATCCTAGGATGTAGGGTCTCTTAAATAGAGCCCTGCACCACCCTAGTGTTCCAATCAATCAAACAACCAATTGCTTGATTTATTTCTGATTTCTTGACAAATTTTTATGCCAATTCATATTAAAATTATAGCCCCAAATATTTCATATAATGCCATACAAAATAGGTAGGGAGAAGGAAAGGAAGTTTGGTGCATGATGGACTCTTCCTTCTCTCTTAGAGTTTGATCTCTATCAAACCTCTTTGACTGGTCAAATCTAAAATTTGATCAAGTCAAAACCTATCCACTTTAGGTACATGTCTAGGGGGATGTGCACTCTCTCCATGCCATACCAAAAAGTTGAGGCATGTGCCTCTATAAAATCTCCAGGGGGCATGCACCCCCGATCCCTTCTTTCTTATAATAGGGTCAACATTTAATCCTAGTGTGCGATAGAAAAGGCAGGTGATCAAAAATGGCAGGTATTGTCCTAAAATCATCTGATAAATTTAGATAATCCTATTCTAACCTAGACAAGTTTCAGTTAGGGTTTTGGTTGAGACAAACCAAAAAGACTATAAAAGGAGAATGCTAGGTTCAATCATGTGCTAGTATGATTTTCTTAAACCTAATTGGATCTAATCCAAATCAATTAAACTGACTCAGTTCAATTGATCACAAGCAGACTCAGACCCTTATATGTGTGACCCAGTTAGGTTTAATTCTATATGATAATGAGATATGTCATGATCTCTATTATTGACATCATCGAAACACCTTTCGATGGATCAAAATTTTTCTGATTCAAACAATTGAAATGATCGATCATCAAGACCATTCTAATTGCTTCCAAAATTCATCAATGACACCTAGCAGCATATGGTGGCAACCCATCAGAACTAAAAGCGAACCTCTTGGTGCAGCTATCTATGTGGATTGACTCTACTATCATGAGTCTTGATAGGATTAGGGTTTAAGGTAAACTCGTCAAAATCCAATATCCTTCATATGAATGAATCATTCAATTTGAGTTCGATGTGAAATCCTAATAAAAAACTCTTTTATATTATATCATACTGCCATGGCCATGGTCTTAAGGACTTGATCTCATAATCATCAAAAGACTACTCCTCCACTATCGAGGTTGATAGATCCCATCTTGGTGCAATCCAGTTCCTATAATGAACATGCTATAGCCAACATACATCTCAAGATTCTGAATGGCCAAGAGATTGAGTTATTGTGCAGTCAAACTATAACACACTCAGGGTGAACTACCGATGCTCCTCAGGTCAAAGAACTTAACATACAACTACAGCATTGAGCCAGTCATTAATGAGAAGGTAGATTTTCTTATGACTACTCGATGTGGTCATGCTCAGTGCCCTTATTCTCTAACGAGTATCTATACTCTCGCTCTTATATCTTCACACCATAGACTCAAGACTTATCTATCTTAAGAAAGCGATTGTACACCAATCTTTCAGATCGATCACCATCCTCGTGATGATCCTATGGTCGAAAGTAGTTTATGAGTTAATTATAAAAATTCATGTCTCAAATTTTCAACTCTTGAAAATATGAATTGTCATTGCCATTAACTTAAAGGATGTATCACAGATACTTTTAAATACACACTATGATACAAAATAATTTTTTTATTCATTTATAGTCAAAATTATAAAATTACCCTTAGAAGTGTATTACATGTGTCAGCCAATCTGGCTTCTAGGATACACATCTAACATAATAATCTATACTTGATATAATTATTATTGATGCGTGCTAATTTATAGCTATGGCAAGTACACCAGTCGATCAAGTAATAAAGTGAATGAGTAGAGTATCGTCCCTAGAGGATTAAAAAATAAGTACTGAAAAGCTCTTTCCTATACTTTATTTAGAAGATCGATTTATGAGAATAAGAAATTAAAGAATATAATAAAAAAATAATTAAAAATTTTTAAGAAAATAGAGAGAGTGTAAATTATTAGGATTTTAAACTCAAGAGTAATGGATTACTAAGGCAATTGATTCACCAACTCAGTCAATACAATATTCAGATTTTTAGATTAATTTTATTTCATGTGACGGTGGAGTCTCCTAATTTATTGAATACCTTTTGGTCCAGGCATAGCAAAACTATCAATATTTATTAATTACCCTTTGGTCTAGGTGTAATTTAAATAAATATTAATGCATTAAGTTTTATGAAACCCTCTAATTAAAATACACTGCATCCAAAGCGCACTAAAATTCCTGCTTGCATATGAATTCTAATTTGATTCATAATACAAGGTATATAATTAAGAAGCAATAACATAGATGTACTTGGTCCATAACATCTATGTTCATCAGATCAATTAGAAGATGGCCAGTAATCTAAAAGCATTAAGATTAGATTTATATACTCCTCATGAATAAAATTTAAAAATAATCACACTGAATATTGCATCAAAAGAGTGGCTACACCTTAGCCTTAGTAAAAAAAAATTAGTTCATGATAATAAATTCAAAAATAGCGAATAAAATAAAAAGTATAGAGAAATTAGACTGTTTGATTGCTGAAATTGATTATCCATTGCTCTTGGCGTGGAGAACTTGGTGAAGAAGAAAATGCTCCTTGATCGATGTCTTGATTGTCGAATGAAATTAAAAACCCTTTTTTTTTTCACAAGTCACTCTTCTCTTTCTACCTTTCTCCTCTCTTTTTCTTTTTGTTTTTCTTTTTTTTCTCTAACTCTCTCCCTTTATCTCTTTTTCTCTTTTTCTCTGACTTCCCTGACTTCCTTTCTTTTCTACCTCTCTCTCTCTCTCTGATTCTCCTTTCTCTCTCTCTGATTCTTCTTTTTTTACAGCAACAATAGGTTTTTTATAGATTAAGAGATTGATTTCCCCCCAAAATCTATTAAAAATTAGGTTTAAGACTCCCAAAATAACTCAAATTAAGATCTGGGTAATTCTGATCATTGGATGTTGATCAAATGATCCAAAAATTACTTAAAAACCTCTTAAAAAAACCCAGATCAAGTTGGATTTCATGCCAGCCATTGGATCAACCATTGGATTGAATTTGGGCCATCCGATTATGCAGAAAGAAGGCTTCTGATCTTTAGTTTAACATCAGGATGAATCTCAATCGTTGGATCTCGATCGGGAGCTACGGATGCCATTCATCAACACCTTCTTTTCGGCCATCTGATCAAGTTTCAGCGAAAGGCGTCTGTTGGATCAGACAAAATTTCTAAATTCCCTCTGTACCATGCACGAGCCCGTGTTATGGGACGCGTTACACAATCGGAGCACGCTTTTGCTGTGCACCTCGAATTGCCCTCCAGACCACCATGCATTGTGAAAAATACTGACGTCAATCCTGATGTCAGCATTGCATCGGTGGGGCGTCTACTATTGCGATTGAACCAGGCCAAACCGCTGAGCCAATTTTCTGAATCGATTTGACTAAACTGGTTTTTTTTTTTTTTGAAATTCAATTTGGGCTCGTTTGAAGTTATTTTGCCTAAAATTTATTTCATCGAATCAAAAAAAAGATCTTCACATTGGTGGCCTTCTTTCCTACATAAAATTAATAAAATATCAATTTCTAAAGAAATAGGATTAATTTATTTTATAATTTAAATTTTATTAGTATATTTTTACTACTTATCACACCCCCCAACTTAGTCATTGCTAGTCTTAGCAATGTTTTATTTAATACCATGTTTCAATAAGATTATCCATCGCAAAATAAAATCTAGGATTAAAGGTGAAAAGTTAGAAAATACTTGCTAACTAAGCATTGAGCTCAGAAGCAAATTTTTCAGTCAATATAATTAAAAACTTTCTTGAGTACATCAAAGATCTATGCACTTGTGTGTGATGACTAACTTTTAGCATTTCAGTATTTAAATTAAAAGAACAAAAGTATCTTTTTTCACCTATGTTGAATTTTCTATACATTCTCAATTTTACTCATGAATTAATAGCTTTCAC
>QRFJ01000262.1:633224-674876 GCA_006176705.1 Cocos nucifera | reverse complement strand
TATTGAATCATATATTAATAAAAAATTAGTTAGTATTTTTTATCGTAAGGTTGTACATCTTCTTAATCATACTCAATTGTTATGATAAAAGTCCTTAGAACTAATATGATAAAGAAGGATTTATCATAAAGTTCTTAAATTTGTTTACGATCAAATGATATATTATTAATAAGAATAATTGATAAGTGATAAAAATATACTAATAAAAGTATTAAATTATAAAATAAATTAATCTATTTCTTTAGAAATTGATATTTTTATTAATCTTATGTAGGAAAGAAGGCCACTAATATGAAGATCTTATTTTTTTGGTTCAGATGAAATAAATTTCAGGCAAAACGGACTTCAAACGAGCCCGAAATTGAATTTCAAAAAAAAAAAAAAGCCAATTCGATTCAAATCAATTCAGAAAATCGGCTCAGTGGTTCGGTCCGGTTCAATCGCAACAGCAGACCGATCCGTCGATGCAATGCTGACATTAAGATGATGTCAGTATTTTTGGCGGTGCACGGTGGACCATCTGGAGGGTAATTTAGGAATTTCATAATAAAAAGCGTGCTCCGATTGGCTGAAGAATGCGGCGGTCCATGCAACACTGAGCTCGCGCATGGTCTACATAGGGCAATTTGAGAATTTTGTCTGATCCAACGGGCGTCTTTCGCTGAAACTTGATCGGACGGCCAAAATGAAGGCGCTGATGAATGGCATCCATAGCTCCCGATCAAGATCCAACGACTGAGATTCATCCCGACATTAAACTAAAGATCAAAAGCCTTCTTTCTACGTGATCGGATGGCCCATATTCAATCCAACGATTGATCCAACGGATGGCATGAAATCCGACGTGACCTGGGTTATTTTAAGGGGTTTTTAAGTGATTTTTGGACTGTTTGATCAACATCCAATGATCAGAATTATCCAGATCTTAATTTGAGTTATTTTGGGAGTCTTAAACCTAATTTTTAATGGATTTTGGGGGAAAATCAATCTCTTGATTTATAAAAAACCTATTATTGCCGTAAAAAAAGAAGAATGAGAGAGAGAGAGAGAGGGAGAAAAGAAAGGAAGTCAGGGAAGTCAGAGAAAAAGAGAAAAAGAGAAAAAGGGAGAGAGTTAGAGAAAAAAAAGAAAAACAAAAAGAAAAAGAGAGGAGAAAGGTAGAAAGAGAAGAGTGACTTGTGAAAAAAGAAAAAGGGTTTTTGATTTCATTCGACAATCAAGACATTGATCAAGAAGCATCTTCTTCTTCACCAAGTTATCCATGCCAGGAGCAACGGATAATCAATTTCAGCAATCAAACAGTCTAATTTTTCTATATCTTTTATTTTATTCACTATTTTTGAATTTGTTATCAAGAACTAAATTTTTTTTTACTAAGGCTAAGGTGTAGCCACTCTTTTGATGCAATATTCAGTGTGATTATTTTTAAATTTTATTCATGAGGAGTATATAAATCTGATCTTAATGCTTTTAGATTATTGACCATCTTCTAATTAATCTGATGAACATAGATGTTACGGACCAAGTACATCTATGTTATGGCTTCTTGATTATATACTTTGTATTATGAATCAAATTAGAATTCATATGCATGCAGAAATTTTAGTGCACTTTGGATGCGGCATATTTTAATTAGAGGGTTTCACAAAACTTAATGCATTAATATTTATTTAAATTACACCTGAACCAAAGGATAATTAATAAATATTGATAGTTTTGCTATGCCTGGACCAAAGGGTAGTGAATAAATTAGGACTCCACTCACATGAAATAAAATTAATCTAAAAACTTGAATATTGTATTGACTGAGTTAGTGAACTGATTGCCTTAGTAATCCATTACTCTTGAGTTTAAAACCCTAATAATTTACACTCTCTCTATTTTCTTAAAAATTTAATTATTTTTTTATTTTTTATTCTTTAATTTCTTATTCTCATAAATCGATCTTCTAAATAAAGATAGGAAAGAGCTTTTCAAGTACTTGTTTCCAATCCTCTAGGAACGATCTCTCTCTTTTTAAAGTAAAAAATTTGATCTCAACCATCAACAGATTGATGATTGATTTTGGAACACAATTCTCAACATACATATGTACATATGTATACATACATACATACATAATTACATACATGTTGGGGGTAAAATAATCCCGCCAAAGTCCTTAGCCACGGCCCCTGTGCAGAAGTAACTCGTCGATCCTCTCAACAATAAGTTCGTACCATGGAGTTTACAAAAGGCACATCAAAACTAGGTTAGATGATCTTGAATAGTGAAGGAGAACTATTATTCGATTAACCTTGCTTCTTGACTTAGAATGAATGATAGGATCAAAATTCAACCCTCCCAACCTAGATTAGTGATGAACTTTGAAGATAGTTGAAGTCCTAAATTATGGGCAACATGCTTCTTCTAGACAAACTCCTCCAGTCATGCTTCTTTCAGATGAACTCCTCCAGTCGCACTTCTTCCAGATGAACTCTTCCAATCGCATTTCTCCCGGACGAACTTCTTTAGTCATGCTCCTTCCAAACGAACTCCTTCAGTCATGCTCCTTTCGGATGAACTCCTTTGATCATGCTCCTCCTAGTAGTGCTCCTTCCAGGTGGACTCCTTTCGAATACACTCCTTTTAGTCATGCTTCCTTCAATCGAAGTCTTTCCACTCAAATATCTTTCAGGATGAGCCTCTCCCAGCTAGTCGCGGACCTACTCATTCCATGTTATGCCTATCAGTTGAAGTCCTCCAAAAGGACCTTGTTAAATCACTGATTCATGACAACCGCTTCGTGAAGGATGGAGCATGGTGCTTCAGAGCTCAATTTAGGAGGTATCTATCTGCACACAACCTCAAAAACTTTCGAACTCTTTGAAACCACAAGACATCGCTCCGATCGACCTCGACTTGTAACAAGTTTGCTGTATACATAGAAGTCTTCAACCTATGTTTGAACTTCAATAAATAGATCTTAAATGCCTATAAGTCACGATAAACAACAACTCATCTTCCATAACAAACTCCACATAGCCTAAACAGTTCACTACCTAACTATTTTGGTTATCACTATCAGTTTGTTACATGCTCCATCTATAAAAGGGATCCACCGAATACATTTTTGTCTAAGCTCTCTTTCCCTTCTTGCTACTCTGCTTCTCTGCTTCTCTGCTTTCCTGAGCACTCTATTCTAGTTGGTCAGAAAATTGACTTAAGCATTGGAGGGTCCTATCGGAGCCACCCACCTTTGGTTAGAATTTTATTTTGTAGGTCCAGTCCATGGCCTCATCTTTCTGAAGGAAAAAATCTATTTTCGGATCAGGTTCGTTCAGATCTGATTTGATCAAGAGAAATATTTTAAAAATTTTTTCTCTTAGATCTAAATCAAATCTGATACTATTTAGATCTGATTTGATAGATCTAATAAAATAAAATAAAATAAAATAAAATAAAATTTATACCTTATTCTTGGGTAATCTAATTATCCTGTGATGATCCTACTGATTGCTTGAGATTCTGGATGCAGCCATGCAATCATCTGGCCTCTATCGGTATCCACTCGGGCAAGATTTGGATATCACTTCCTTCTCGATCTATCCTCTAAAGATCAAATCTGGATCTAATCATGAAGATCTTTAAAATAACTTTTGAAGATTCGATGTCGTCTCTTGCAGCAGTGCTGCCTTCTTCTTTTCTTGTCGCCTTTCTCTTGCCTGGATCGCACCAAACTTGAGCCCAAAGCCTCTTCGACATGGAGAAGAGAGAGAGGATCTGAGGAAAGCATGAAGGAGAGAGGGAGAGAGCAATGTGGCATGGGCAAAGGGAGAAGTCCTCTAAAGCTAGGCGCAAATAGGGTTTATATAGACTCTACTGCGCCATGCAGTGCCACATCATCCCGACCAATCACATCTCTTCGTGCAATCAAATCTAAATCTGATTAATGGATTGATATCACCTGATCCAATCAGATGAGAGCCCCTCTCCAATACCCTTAGGTGGTGCCAAGACTGGTCAAAGCAGAGTCCTTGGCGCCACCTTGTTTGATTCCAAGAAGCAACCTGGAGTCCCATCTATATGAGACTCCAGGCATCCCTATCCTTGGGTACATGCCTCCCTAGGCATACACCCCCTTCTTTTCTCTTTCTACCAAGAGGACAAGCCCCTATCTGCTCTCCTATGGGTGCATGACACATGGGTAGATGTTTAATTGTCAAAGGTCAACGTTTGACCAAAGTCAAAAGACAAGAATTAGCAAGTGATGAAAAATGGCAGGTGTTGTCTCAAATTTATCTCATAAATTAAGACAATCCTTTTTTGACTTGGACAAGCTCTAGTCAGATCAAGTAAAGGTACCTAAGTGAGCACAAATATATTTGGCTCAGTCGAGACAACTTTTAATTATTGTAAAAGGAGAACATTAGGCTCAATCGTGTGCTAGCACGATTTTCTTGAACCTAATTGAATCTTATTCAAATCAATTAAACTAGGTTAATCCAATTGATGATATCCAGATCTAAATCCTTGTTTGTGTGATCCAGTTAGATTCAATTTCATATGATAATGAGATATGTCATGATCTCTATCATCGATATCATCGAACCTCCTTCCGATGGATCAGAACTTTTTTGATTCAGACAACTAGAATGATCGATCATCCAAATCATTCTAATTACTCCCAAAATTCATCAGTGATACCTAGCAGTATATGATAGCAATCCATCAGAACTGAAAATGAACCTCTCGGTGCAGCTACCTGTATGATTAAGTTCTTCTATCTTGAGCCCCGATCAGATTAGGGTTAAGGTGAACTCGTCAAATCCTAATTTCTATCATATGATTTAATTATTTGATTCAAGTCCGATGAGAAAACCTTAATAGAAACTCTTTCTATTATTTCACTCTGCCATGGCCATTGGCTTATGGACTTGATTCTCATGATCACCATAGGGCTGCTCCTCATCTACCGAGGTAGATAGATTTTCTCTTGGTGCAATCCAATTCCTACAGTGAACATGCTATAGCCAACATACACCTCAGGGTTCCAAATGGCTAGAAGATCGAGTCATGGTGTAGTCAAACTATAACACCCTCAAGGTGAACTGTCGATGCACTTCAGATCAAAGAATCAGACACACCACTGCAGCTTTGAGCTAGTCATCGATGAGAAGGTAGACATCCTAATGACTGCTCGAGATGGTCACGCTCAGTGCCCTCGTTCTCTAATGAGTTTCTGTACTCTCACTTTGGTATCTCTACACCATAGACTCAAGACTTATCTACTATAAAGAAGCAATTGTATACCAACCTTCCAGATCAATCATCATCCTCATGATGATCCTATGGTCAGGAGCATTTTATGAGTTAATAATGAAAATTCATATCTTAAATTTTCAACTCTTGAAAATATGAACTATCATTACCATTAACTTAATGGATGTATCACAGACACAAAATATACATTGTGATAGAAAAATAACCTATTTGATTATTTATAGTCAAAATTATGATTTTGTCCTTAGAAGTGTACAATAAGTGTCAGCCAATTCTGGCTTCTAGGGCATACATATCTAACAAACTCCGACTTGATCTAAAGCCAATTGGCTATAAATCTAAGTTTCATCTTCTTAAGATGGGCTTCGATCTTCTGCTGGCCCAACGACTTTATGGGTGGATCCGCCACATTGTCTACGGAGTCGATTCTCTTGACCTCGACGTAACCTTTGTCGAGGTAATCGTGGATGAGGTGGTATCGCTGCTCGATGTGCTTGGATTTTTGATGAGACCTTAGCTTTTTAGCAAGGGCTATGGCGCCATTGTTGTCGTAGTATAGAGGAATGGCATCTGATGGCATCACTCCGATCTCTACGATAATTTTTTTATACTAGAATGCCTCCTTTGCAGGTTCTGATGCAGCGATGTATTCTGCTTTCATGGTGGAATTTGCTATCACTGTCTGCTTGGAGCTCCTCCAACTGACAGCACCACCATTACACACAAACAGACTCTTAGATGTCGACTTTCAATCATCTACATCGGACATAAAATCCAAGTCTGTATAACCCTGGACTTGAAGTTCTTTATTACCAAAAACCAAGAATATATCCTTAGTTCTTCTTAAGTACTTAAGGATACATTTCACAGAAGTCTAGTATTCTTCACTTGGATTCCACTGATGTCTACTCGTGACACTCACAGCATGGGCTATATCAGGTCGTGTACATAACATGGCATACATGAGGCTCCCTATTGCTGAAGCATAAGGAATCTTGCTCATAAGTTCTATTTCCTTAGGTGTGCTAGGGCACATCTTTTTGGAAAGATGAATGCCATGTCTGAAGGATACCAAACCCCTCTTAGAGTTTTCCATACTAAACCTCTTTATCACTTCCTCTATGTACATCTTCTGTGAAAGTCCTAGCATCCTGTTCGGTCTATCTCTATAGACCTTAATTCCTGGAATATAGGATGCTTCTCCTAGGTTTTTCATGGAGAATTCTTTGGATAACCATATTTTAACTATGGTCAACATGAGAATATCATTCCCAATAAGGAGGATATCATCTACGTACAGTACAAGGAAGACAATAGCATTTTCACTGACCCTTTTGAAGATGCATGGTTCCTCCTCATTCTTGATGAAATCAAATAATTTGATCACATCATTAAAATGAGTATTTCATCTCTGAGATGCTTGCTTAAGTCCATATATGGACCTTTGTAGCTTGCATACCTTGTGATCAACATCACTGGATGTGAAATCTAGCGGTTGTTCCATATAGATATCTTCCTCCAGATATCCATTTAAGAATATCATTTTCACATCCATTTGACATATTTCATAATCATAATAGGTTGTAATAACAAGCAATGTGTGGATGGATTTAAGCATAGCTACTGGTGAAAAGGTATCCTGATAGTCAATAACTTCACGTTGACTATAATCTTTTGCCACTAATCTAGCTTTGAATGTCTCTACATTCCCATCTGCACCAATCTTTCTCTTGTAGATCCATTTACATCCAATAGGTACTATACCTTCTGCTGGATCTACCAAGGTCCAGACTTGGTTTGAGTGCATCGAGTCAATTTCTAACTTCATTGCCTCTAATCATTTCTCAAAGTCGATATTTGATATCACCTCATAATAGGTTTTGGGATCATCACCATGAACCCCATTACCTACGAGGAACATTTTCTCTATTTCCTCTGAAATAGTACCTAAGTACCTCTCAAGGGAACAGAAAATCCTTTTCGATCTACGAGGTGGAGGAGGTAGTATTTGTATTGGCTCAACCTAATTTGGTTCCATTTGGTCCTTAGATTGTTGCTCTTGTGAGACTTTCTCCTTGAGCTTGATTTGCTTTCCAATGCTGCTATCTTGAATAAACTATTTTTTAAGAAAGATGGCATGTCAACTCATGATCACATTATGATCTTCTGGAATGTATAAATAATATCCTAATGACTCTTTAGAATATCCTATAAATCAAGCTGTAAAGGACCTAAAGTTTAACTTGTCTGCTTGTTGTCTTTTGACATAAGTCGGACAACCCCAAATTCTGAGATGACTCAGACTTGGTTTCTTACCATGCCATATCTCATACGATGTCGTAGGAATGGTTTTAGAAGGAATCCTATTCAATAAGTATATTGTAGTTAACAAACTATGTCCCAAAAGAAAATTAGGGAGGTCTATGAAGCTCATCATGGATCGGACCATATCTAATAGGATTTGATTCCTCCGTTCTGAAACCCCATTAAGTTGAGGTATTCCAGGTGGAGTCCATGGAGAGACTATGCCATTCTTCTTGAGATAGTCCAGGAATTTTCGACTAAGATATTCACCTCCTCGACCTGATCAAAGAATCTTAATGGGTTTTTCGGTTAGCTTTTCTACTTCATGTCTGAATTCCTTAAACTTTTCAAAAGCTTTAGACTTATGTCTCATAAGATACACATATCCATACCTAGATAAATCATCGGTAAAGATTATGAAGTAGATAAAGTTGCCTCTAGTCGGTACATTAAATGGGCCGAACATATCAGTATGTACTAGGGCAAGAAGATCCGTGGCCCTTTCCCCATGTCCTACAAAAGGGAGCTTAGTCATTTTGCCATGAAGACAAGATTCACAAATTGGATATGACTCAAAAGTCAACAAATTTAATAGCTCAATTTTCTCTAATTTGTTTATCCTATCTTCTGCTATATGATCTAGTGTTAGATGCCATAGATACCTATCGTTTGGACTATCTCTAGGTCATTTCATGGCATTCACATTTTGCTTGATATTAAAAATAGATACATCAATATGTAACTGGTAAAGATCGTTAATAAGAAAACCACTTACAATTTTATTTTTTTCATAAAGAATGTTATAATGGTCCTTAAGAAAACTAATTACATAGCATTCTAGTGCTAGGCATGTAACATAAATCAAATTCCTGCTTACTGTAGGCACATAATAACAATCTTTTAATACTAAGTCTAAACTAGATGGTGGTCGAAGAGGGTATGTTCTCACAATCACAACAGCAACTCTTGCTCCATTTTTGATGCATAGGATCATCTCACCATCCCTCAGTCTCCTGCTATCCTCAAGATCCTGTATGAAAGTGCACAAATAAGCACTAGAACCAAAGTCAAGCATCCAATTAGATGCAGAAGAAACCATAACGTTAGACTCAATAATGAGTATACCTCCAGAAGGACCTACCTCCTTCTTATTCTTCAGGGTGGCCAGGGAAGTAGGATAGTTTTGCTTCCAATGGCCATCAATGTTGCAATGGAAATACTTTTCTTTGTAAGCAGCCTTCTTCTTTAGCTCTATCTTTTTCTTCTTTTCTCCTTCCACCTTTTGCCTTTTTATAGACTTCTTCTTCTTTCCAAAAGACTTTCTCTTAGAAGAAGTCCATTTCATAGCAAGCACTGAGCCTTTAGAATCTTTCATAGAAAGCTCAGCAATAACCAGCATGTTCATAAGCTCGGCCAGGGAATTTTGAAGTTCATGCATATGATGAACTGCCCATATGCATCAGTCAAAGATTGCAGAATTATATCATTCTGCAGATCCAAGTCCAACTTCACTCCAAGCTTCTCAAGCTCTTCCAAATTCTTGATCATCATCAGATAATGATATTGGATTGACTGCCCATCACGCATTTTAGCATTGAATAGTCATTTAGTGACTTGATACTTGGCTGCGCGACTCTGTTCACCAAGCATCTCTTGTAGGTGAGCCAACATTTGGTAGGCAATCTTGATATCTTCATGTTGGTGCTGAAGCTCATCAAACATCAAGCCCAACATGTAATATCTAGCCCTGTTATCTTCGTCCGTCCACTTGTCAAGAGATGCTTTCTATTCAGCGGACGAATGAGCTGGTAAGGTGGGAGGGTCCTGATTCAATACATGAGTTAACTACTTAGAACTGAAAATAATTCTGAAGTTTTGGAGCCAATCCTTGTAATTGGATCCGATCAGTCCATAGGTGTCTAGGATATGTGCTAGTGGATTGGATGCAGATATTTTTCTATAAAGAGTCAAAGTTTCTAGTTAGATATTGTAATTAAGACTTGATCAATTTATTTAAGGGTTATATTTTTAAACAAATTAGCTCTCACTATTTTCTCGGATCCCTACACTCCCTCTGTAGAGATGCAAAAATCTCCATAATTAATGATTTCTAGTGGGCGGTGCAGTCCAACCAACTGACTTATCATCTCACCTAATAGTTATTGGTGATGGGTTAGCCAATGAGTGAACAACTCTTGTTCAATGATTCTTTAATCATGGTGCACCCAAACTTCATTTCTAATTCATGAATCTCACCATGCCCAAAATATTGATCCACTCCTTAGTTAAGTAAGACCCACCATTTGCACATATTGGATTTCTAATTGAGTCTCTCACCATATTTGAAATATTGAGCCCAATCCATCCTCCAGCTTGTAGCATCCAATGCCTAATAGATATGGTTGCATCTTTTCG
This sequence comes from Cocos nucifera, assembly GCA_006176705.1. Taxonomy (NCBI): domain Eukaryota; kingdom Viridiplantae; phylum Streptophyta; class Magnoliopsida; order Arecales; family Arecaceae; genus Cocos; species Cocos nucifera. The sequence continues at coordinate 664,895 of QRFJ01000262.1, read as the reverse complement.
GTGTAACTGAACTACTATAACCAGTCAAGAACAATCAACCCTAGCAAGGATCCATACATCTACAATGGTGAAAGATCTTAGACTTAATCTTTTTTTATGGAGATTTGATTTAGATCTCATTAAACTAGACTTGACATAGTCATAATAATTATGACTAACCTAATGGCATGGGTTAGCTCGGATTATTGGCCACCTCAGATCAGGACTGAGCCAACAAATATGGTCAGGTAAGTGAGACCGATGGAAGGGATATGCCATTAACTCGATAAGAATGTATTCGAATTGAGTAGCTTTCAATTAAAAACCAGTCGGTCGTATCTGCCAAACTTATCTTAGACACCAAATTATTGAGCCAGAACCAATCGGATTAGCCTACAATCCAAACTCTAACCACTGAGCCTAATTAGGTCTTAGCTTGATCGATCACTCATGTGATTCGATCTTGACCCAGACTTAATCCTATCAGGTTGGTCAATTTAAGCACTCTTGATCCCATCTAACCAACTATTGATTTGGTTTGATCAACCGCTTAGACCTAATTGAGCTACCCAAACCCGAACCCAATTTTATGAATATGTCTTAGATCTAAAATTCTCAATTTTAGACCTAATATATATTTCATAATCTTAATTCTTAATTAAGTTTAGGATTCACAGATAAAATATGTAAATAAAATCCTAAAATTTTAGGATCTAGAATTTTGCAAAAAATAAGTTCTTGATTTTTGATTAAGGATGAACGCGCAGCATTCCTACACATCATAAGAACACCCCATCGAATGAAAGAAAAGGGCATTTAAATCTTACTTTGTTCTTATGACCAGACGGCCAAGGAGAACATCTTAATCAAAAATATAAAAACTACAAAACTAGTTAGATCTATATCATATATCTCATACATAAAAATTGATCTAACTATAAACATGTTTTGCATACATCTCATGTATCATGTCATGCATATTTTTAGATCTAAATTATCTCATAATTATCTAAAATATTAAATTTAAGTTGATCACATCAAAATAAATTCTATTCTAAATAATTATGTAGAACTATTCTACAACTAGTCTAAACATGCATTCATCATATCTCATATGAACCAAAAATTAAATATTTTTATTTTTTATTTTTTAGATCTTATTATAATATTTATAACATTAAAAAATAGTAAATAAATTAATCTAAAATTATAACTTAATCAAATAAAATTATGATCATGCAAGACTATACATAGAATAATTCTATTCTACAACTAGTCATGCATCTTATAGAACTTAGATCTAAATTATTTAATTTTAATTTTTCTTATTTTAGATCTAATCATATCTCATGTGATATATAAAATCATCTAATTATTAGATTAAAATTAAATTAAAATTAAATTAAAATTAGATCTAAATAATTTATGAGAATCTGGCTCTGATACCAGTTGAAAGAAAAAACTTATTTTTGGGTCAGGTTCGTTCAGATCTAATTTGATCAAGAGAAATATTTTAAATTTTTTTTTCTTAGATCTAAATCAAATCTAATATTATTTAGATCTGATTTAATAGATCTAATAAAATAAAATTAAATTAAAATAAACTAAATCAGATTTAATTTATACCTTGTTCTTGGATAATCTAATTATCCTATGATGATCCTACTGATTGCCTGAGGTTCTGGATGTAGCCACGCAATCATCTGGCCTCTATCGATATCTATTATAGTAGGATCTGGATATCTCCTCCTTCTTGATATATCCTCCAAAGATCAGATCAAGATCTGATCTTGAAGGTCTTCAAAATAACTTTTGAAGATTCGATGTCGTCTCTTGCAGCAGTGCTGCCTTCTTCCTTTCTTGTCGCCTTTTTCTTACCTGGATTGCACCAAACTTGAGCCCAAAGCCTCTTGGGTGTGGAGAGAAGAGAGAGGATCTAAGGAAGGTATGTAGAAGAGAGGGAGAGAGCAATGTGGCATGGGCAAAGGGAAAAGTCCTCTAAAGCTAGGCTCAAACAGGGTTTATATAGATCCTGCTGCACCATGCAGTGCCACATCATCCCGATCAATCACGTCTCTTCGTGCAATCAGATCTAAATATAATTAGTGGAATGACATCACCTGATCCAATTAGATGAGAGCCCCTCTCCAACACCCTTAGGTGGTGCCAAGATTGGTCAAAGCAAAGTCCTTGGCACTACCTAGTTTGATTCCAAGAAGCAACCTGGAGTCCCACCTGTATGGGACTCCAAAAATCCCTATCCTTGAGCGCATGCCTCCCTAGGTGTGCACCCCCTCCTTTCCTCTTTCTAGCAAGGGGCAAGCCCCTATCTGCTCTCCTATGGGTGCATGACAAATGGGTAGATGTCTAAGTATCAAAGGTCATTGTTTGACCAAAGTTAAAAGATAAGAATTAGCAGGTAACGAAAAATGGCAAGTGTTGTCTCAAATTTATCTCATAAATTAAAACAACCCTTTTCTGACTTGGACAAGCTCTAGTTAGAACACGTAAAGGTATCTAAGTGAGCACAAACATATTTGGCTCAGTAGAGACAACTTTTAATGATTGTAGAAGGAGAACATTAGGCTCAATCATGTGCTAGCACGACTTCCTTGAACCTAATTGAATCTAATTCAAATCAATTGAATTGGGTTAGTCCAATTGATGATATCCAGATCCAAACCCTTATTTGTTTGACCCAATTAGGTTTAGTTCTATATGATAATGGGATATGTCGTGATCTCTATCATCGACATTATCGAAACACCTTCCGATGGATCAGAACTTTTTTGATTCAGACAACTAGAATAATCGATCATCCAAATCATTCTAATTGCTCTCAAAATCCACCAATGACACCTAGCAGTATATGATGGCAACCCATCAAAACTGAGAACAAACCTCTTGGTGCAGTTACATGTGTGATTAAGTTCTTTTGTCTTGAGCCTCGATCAGATTAGGGTTAAGGTGAACTCGTCAAACCCTAATTTCTGTCATATGATTTAATCATTTGATTCAAGTCCGATGTGAAAATCTTAATAGAAACTCTTTCTATTATTTCACTCTGCCATGGCCATGGGCTTATGGACTTGATTCTCATGATCATCATAGGGCTGCTCCTCATCTATCGAGGTAGATAGATTCTCTCTTAGTGCAATCCAATTCCTACAATGAACATGCTATAGCCAACATACACCTCAGGATTTCGAATGGCTAGGAGATCGAGTCATGATGTAGTCAAACTATAACACCCTCAAGGTGAACTATCGTTGCACCTCAGATCAAAGAACCAGACACACCATTGCAGCTTCAAGCCAGTCATCGATGAGAAGGTGGACTTTCTTATGACTGGTCGAGGTGGTCACGCTCAATGCCCTCATTCTCTAATGAGTATCTGTACTTTTGCTCTGGTATCTCTACACTATAGACTCAAGACTCATCTACTATAAAGAAGCAATTATACACCCACCTTCTAGATCAATCACCATCCTCATGATGATCCTATGGTCGGAAGCATTTTATGAGTTAATAACAAAAATTCATGTCTTAAATTTTTAACACTTGAAAATAAGAATTATCATTACCATTAACTCAAGGGATGTATCACAGACACTAAATACACATTGTGATAGAAAATAATCTATTTTATTATTTATAGTCAAAATTATAGTTTTATCCTTAGAAGTGTACAACAAGTGTTAGCCAATTCTGGCTTCTAGGGCACACATATCTAACACTTTCCAACTCCAGCTACCTCCGGCGTCCTTACATATTTCTGCACCAACAAGATTAGTGCTAGAGAAGGGACTCTTAGCTCTTGTTCTAAAAGCAGTGCCCAGTCAACTTTATCTACTTTCTTCCTCTCCTAATATCTTTGAATCCATTTCTATTTGATCTATTTTTGCTCCAAAAATGCCACCAAAGAATACAACTACCCAATCTGCTGCTTCTGCCATCAGATCTAAGCTAGATCCGCTCGTTCTAGCTCCATCTTCAGCTCTTCAACCTCCTCCACCAACAATCATGATGGATCCAGAGTAGTTTAATTTTTTGATGCAGTAGGTTCGAGACCTCACCAAAATGGTACAGGCTATGCGCCAACCCCCAACAGCATTCCAGCCAGAGAGACCTCTGTTGGAACTTCAAGAACTGGTATAGAGAAAGAAAACCTGGGTCAGCAGGCTCGATACCACAGGGAAGGGAAAGCAAAAAGTAGGGAGCTCCTACTTTGATCATGATTCTTCTCTAGAGGAGACTTTTCCTATCTATAGCCATTGTTCCTCCGAGATCCATGGTTGGGATGATGATCTCAATCAAAAACTTCAAGACATGAACCAATGGATTGAGGAGCTCTACCATGCCTTTTCGGCCCATGATGATGACATCTGCACGGATCTTCCCTTCCCTACCAAAATTATGCAGGAGCCCATCCCATCGAACTTGAAGCTCCCTCAGTTCGAGAGTTACGATGGGACTTTTGATCTGGTTGACCATCTTGAGGCCTTCCGAATGATGATGCTGCTTCATGGTGCACAGAATGCCATTTTGTATTGAGTTTTCCATCTATCCTAAAGGAAGCAGTTGTTAGATATGTGTGCCTAAGAAGCCAGAATTGACTGTCACTTGTAATACACATCTAAAGGCAAAATTATAATTTTGACTATAAATAATAAAGTGGATTATTTTCTATCATAATGTATATTTGAAAGTGTCTATGATACATCTCTTGAGTTAATAGTACTGATAGTTCATATTTTCAAAAGTTGAAAATTTAAGACATGAATTTTTATTATTGACTCATAAAATACTCCCGACCATAGCATCATCATGAGGATGATGATTAATCTGAAAGGTTGGTGTACGATCGCTACTTTAGGATAGATGAGTCTTAAGTCTATAGTGTAGAGACATCGGAGCGAGAGTACAGATACTCGTTAGAAAATGAGGGCATAGAGCGTGACCATCTCGAGTAGTCATGAGGAAGTCTACCTTCTCATCGATGACTGGCTTGAAGCTGTAGTGGTATGTCTAGTTCTTTGATCTAAGGTGCATCGATAGTTCATCTTGAGGGTGTTATAGTTTGATTACACCATAACTCGGTCTCCTAGCCATTCGGAATCTTGAGGTGTAAGTTGACTATAACATGTTCATTGTAGGAATTGGATTGCACCAATAGGGGATCTATCTACCTCGGTAGATGAGGAGCAGCCCTATGATGATCATGAGAATCAAGTCCATAAGCCCATGGCCATGGCAAAATGAAATAATAGAAAGAGTTTCTATTAGAATTTTTATATTGGACTTGAATCGAATGATTAATTTATATGACAGGAAATTAGGGTTTGACGAGATCACCTTAACACTAATCCGATCGGGGCTTAAGATAGAGGAACTTAATCACACTGGTAACTGCACCAAGAGGTTCATTTTCGATTCTGATGGATTGCCACCATATGCTGCTAGGTGTCACTAGTGGATTTTGGAAGCAATTAGAATCATTTTGATGATCGATCATACTAGTTGTCTGAATCAGAAAAGTTTTGATCCATCGAAAGGTATTTTGATAATGTCAATAATAGAGATCATGACATATCCCATTACCATATGAAACTAAACTAACTGGATCATGATTTGGATCTAGATATCATCAATTAGACTAACCTAGTTCAATTGATTTGAATAAGATTCAATTAGGTTCAAGGAAATCATGCTAGCACACGATTGAGCCTAATGTTCTCCTTCAACAATCATTAAAGCTTATCTCGACTGAGCCAAATGTGTTTGGGCTCACTCAGGAATCTTTACTTGGTTTGACTGGATCTTGTCCAGATCAGAAAAGGATTGTCTTAATTTATGAGATAAATTTAAGACAACACCTGCCATTTTTCGTCACTTGCTAAATCTTATCTTTGGACTTTGGTCAAATATTGACCTTTGACACTTAGACATCGATCCATGTGTCATGCACCCATAGGAGAGAAGATGGGGCTTTCTCCCTCTACTAAAAAGTAGAAAGAAAGAGGGTGCATGCCTAGGGAGGCGTGCGCTCAATGAGGATGATGCCTGGAGTCCCATATAGATGGGACTCCAGGTTGCTTCATGCTCTCTACTTGGGTGGCACCAAAGAGTCTTCTTTGACCAGTCTTGGTGCCACCTAAGAAGGTTTATGAGAGACTCTAATCTAATTGGATCAGATGATATCATTCTACCAATTATATTTAGATCTGATTATACAAAGAGTCATGATTGGCCAGGATGATGTGGCACTACATGTCGCAGCAGGGTCCATATAAACCCTATCTGCACCTAGGATTTAGAGTTTCTTCCCTTTACCCATGCCACATAGCCCCTTTTCCTCCTTCTTCACACCATCCTCTGATCCTCTCTCTCCTCTCCACACCCAAGAGGCTTTGGACTCTAGTTTGATGTGATCCAAGCAAGAGAAAAGCGATAGAAAAGCAAGAAGGCAGCACTACTGCAAGAGACAATGGCTGATCTTCAAAAGCTATTTTGAAGACATTCAAGATCAGATCTAGATCTAATTTCTAATGGATAGATTAAGAAGGAGAAGATCTCTAGATTCTATCTGAGTGGATACCAGTAGAGGTCAGACGCTTGCATGGCTACATCCAGAATCTCAGGCAAACATTAGGATCATCATAGGATAATAAGATTACCCATAACAAGGTATAATTAAATTAGATTTAATTTAATTTAATTTAATTTATCAAATTAATAAAATTAGATCTAGAGAGTCTTAGATCTAATTTAAATCTAAGAAAAAAATTTTAAAATATTTCTCTTGATCCAATCAGATTTGAACGAACCTGACCCGGGAAATAGGATTTTTCCTTTCAATTGGTATCAGAGCCAGGTTCTCATAATTAATTAGATCTAATTTTAATATAATTTTAATCTAATAATTAGATGATTTTAGATATCATATTATATATGATTAGATCTAAAATTAAAAATTAAAAAAATTAAATAATCTAGATCTAAGATATATGAGATGCATGACTAAACTAGGAATAGAATTATTCTATGTGTAGTCTAGGATGATCATAATTTTAATTTAGTTAATTATAATTTTAGATTAATTTATTTACTACTTTTTGATTTTATAAATATTATAATTAGATCTAAAAAATAGAAAATAAATTTATTTAATTTTATTCATATGAGATATGATAGATGCATGTTTAGACTAGTTGTAGAATAGTTCTACAAAGTTATCTTAAATAAATCTAATTTGATATGATCAAATTTAAATTTTATTTTTTAGTTATTTATGAGATAATTTAGATCTAAAAACATGTATGATATGATACATGAGATGTATGCAAAACATAGTTTTTAAGTTAGATTAATTTTATATATGTGATATATATGTAGATCTAACTAGTTTTGTAGATTTATCATGTTTTTAATTAGGGCATTCTCCTTGGCTGTCCGATCATAAGAATAAAGTAGGATTTAAAGGCCCTCTCCTCCCATTCGATGGGATGTTCTTATGATATGTAGGGGTGCTGCACGTTCATCCTTAATCAAAAATCAAAAACTTATTTTCTACAAAACCTTAGATCCTAAAACCCTAGAATTTTATTTATATGTTTTGTTTATGAACCCTAAACTTAATTAAGAATTAAGATTATAAAATATATTAGGTCTAAAATTGAGAATTTTTAGATCTAAGACATTCATAAAATTGGGATTGAGCTTGGGTAGCTCAATTAGGTTTAGCGGTTGATCAAATCGAATTAAGAGTTGGTTAGATGGGATCAAGAGTGCTTAAATTGACCAACCTAATAGGATTAAGTCTGGATCAAGGTTGAGTCATATGAGTGATCGATCAAGTTAAGACTTAATTAGGCTTAGTGGTTAGAGTCTGGATTGTAGGCTAACCCGATTGATTCTGGCTCAATAATTTTGTGTCTAAGGTAAGTTTGGCAGATATGATCGACTGATTTTTAATTGGGAGCTACTCAACTCAAATGCATTCTTATCGAGTTAATGACATATCCCTTCCACTGATCTCACTTATCTAGCCATATTTGTCGACTCAGTCTTGATCTAAGGTGGTTAATGATTCGAGCTAACTCATATCACTAGTTTATTCATAATGGTTATGACTATGTCAAGTCAAGTTTAAAGAGACCTAAATCAAATTCTTCTAAGAAAAGATTAAGTCTAAGGTCTTCCACCATTGTAGATGTGCGGGCCCTTCCTGGGGTTGATTATTCTCTACTGGTCATAGTGGTTCGGTTGCATCGGGAAAATGCAATCATATTTATTAGGCATTGGATGCTACGAGCTGGAGGATGGATTGGGCTCAATATTTTGGATACGGTGAGAGATCCAATTAGGAATCCAATCTATGCAAATGGTGGATCTGACATAACTAAGGAGTGGATCAATATTCTGGGCATGGTGAGATTCATGAATTAGAGACCAAGCTTGGGTGCACCATGATTATAGAATCATTGGACAAGAGTTACTTATTGGCTAACCCATCACCAATAATTGTTAGGTGAGGTGATGAGTCAATTGGTGGGATTGGACCATCCACTAGAAATCATTAATCATAAAAATTTTTGCATCTCTACAGAGGGAGTGTAGGGATCTAAAGAAAATAATGGATACTAATTTGTTTAAAAATCGAACTCCTAAATAAATTGGTCAAGTCTTAATTACAAAATCTAACTAGAAACTTTGACTCTCTACAGGAAAAAGAAAAATGTCTGCATCCAATCCAATAGCTCATATCCTAAACACCCATAGATTGATCGGATCCAATTATAAGGATTGTCTTCGAAACTTCAAAATCATTTTGAGTTCTGAAAAGTTAACTCATGCATTAGACTAGAATCTCCTCACCTTACTAGTCCATCCGTCTGCTGAATAGAAAGCATCTCTTGACAAATGGATGGATGAAGATAACAAGGTTAGATACTATATGCTGGGCTCAATGTCTGATGAGCTTTAGTGCCAACATGAAGATATCAAGATTGTCTGCCAAATGTTGGCTCACCTGTAAGAGTTGTTTGGTGAACAGAGTCACGCAGCCAAATATCAGATCACTAAATAATTTTTTAAGGCTAAAATATATGATGGATAGTCAGTCCAAGATCATTATCTAATGATGATCGAGGACTTGGAAGAGCTTGAGAAGCTTGGAGTGAAGTTAGACCAGAATCTGTAGAATGACATAATTCTACAATCCTTCACTGATACGTATGGGTAGTTTATCATGAACTACCATATGCATAAACTTCAGAGTACTCTTACCGAGCTTATGAACATGCTGGTTATTGTTGAGCTTTCTATGAAAGGTTCTAAAGGCTCAGTACTTGCTATGCATTGGACTTCTTCTAGAAGAAAGTCTTTTGAAAAGAAGAAGAAGTCTGTGAAAAGGTAGAAGGTGAAAGGTGGAAAGAAAAAGAAGGCAGAGCTGAAGAAGAAGACCGCAGACAAAGAAAAGTATTTTTATTGTAATACTGATGGCCACTGGAAATGGAACTGCCCTATATACTTGGCCATCCTAAAGAATAAGAAGGAGACAGGTCCTTTTGGAGATATTCTCATTATTGAATCTAACCTTACGGTTTCTTCTACATCCAGTTGGGTGCTTGACTCTGGTTCTAGCAATCATTTATGCACTTTTATGCAGGATCTTGAGGATAGCAGGAGGCTGAGGGATGGTGAGATGATCCTATGCATCAAAAATGGAGCAAGAGTTCCTACTATAGCTGTGAAAACCTACCCTCTTTGACTACCGTTTGGCTTAGATTTAGTACTTAGGTATTGTTATTATGTGCCTACTGCAAGCAGAAATTTGATTTCTATTTCATGTTTAGCACAAGAAGGCTATATAATTAGTTTTCTTAAGGAGTATTATAATATTCTTTATGAAAGAAATAAAATTACAAGTGGTTTTCTCATTAACGGTCTTTATCAGTTACATATTGATGTATCTATCTTTAATATCGAGCAAAATATGAATGCTGTAAAATGACCCAGGGATAGTCCGAATGATAGGTATCTGTGGCACCTAAGGCTAGGTCATATAGCAAGATAGGGTTAACAAATTGGAGAAAATCGGGCTATTGAGTCCATTGACTTTCGAGTCATATCCAATTTGTGAATCATGTCTTCATGGCAAAATGACTATGCTCCCTTTTGTAGGACATGGGGAAAGGGCCACGGATCTACTAGCCCTAGTACATACTGATATGTGCAGCCCATTTGATGTGCCGGCTAGAGGCAACTTTGATTACTTCATAACCTTTACCAATGATTTATCTTGATATGGGTACGTGTATCTTATGAGACACAAGTCTGAAGCTCTTGAAAAGTTTAAGGAATTCAGATGTAAAGTAGAAAAGCAAACTGAAAAATCCATTAAGGTTCTTCAATCAGATCGAGGAGGTGAATACCTTAGTCGAAAATTCTTGGACTATCTCAAGCAAAATGGCATAATCTCTTAATGGACTCCATCTGGAACACCTCAACTTAATGGGGTTTCAGAATGGGGAAATTGGATCCTATTAGATATGATCTGATCTATGATGAGCTTCATAGAACTTCCTAATTTTCTTTGGGGACATAGTCTGTTAACTGCAATATATTTACTGAATAAGATTTCCTCTAAAATTGTTCCTACCACACCGTATGAGATATGACATGGTAAGAAACTAAGTCTGAGTCATCTCAAAATTTAGGGCTATTTGGCTCATGTCAAAAGACAACAAGCAGACAAGTTAGACTTTAAGTCCTTTAGAGCTCGATTTATAGAATATCCTAAAGAGTCATTAGGATATTATTTCTACATTCTAGAAGATCATAATGTGATTGTGAGTCGGCATGCCATTTTTTTTGAAAATAGTTTATTCAAGATAGCGGCATTGAAAAGTAGATCAAACTCGAAGAGAAAGTCTCACAAGAGCAACGAGCTAAGGATCCTATGGAACCAAATCAGGTTGAGCCAATATAATCACTACCTCCTCCATCATGTAGATCAGAAAGGGTTTCCTATCCCCCTAAGAGGTACTTAGGTACTATCTCAAAGAAAGTAGAGAAAATGTTCCTCGTAGGTAATAGGGTTCATGGTGATGATCCCAAAACCTATGATGAGGCGATATCAGATATTGACTCCAAGAAATGGTTAGAAGCAATGAAGTTAGAAATTGACTCGATGCACTCAAACCAAGTCTGGACCTTGGTAGATCCACCAGAAGGTATAGTACCTATTGCGTGTAAATGAATATACAATAGAAAGATTGGTGCAAATGGGAATGTAGAAACATTCAAAGCTAGATTAGTGGTAAAAGGTTATAGTCAGTACGAAGGCATTGACTATCAGGATACCTTTTTGTTAGTAGCTATAGTAAAATCCATTCCACATTGCTTGCTGTTGCAGCTTATTTTGATTATGAAATATGGCAAATGAACGTGAAAATGGCATTTTTAAATGGATACCTTGAGGAAGATATCTATATGGAACAGCCGCTAGGTTTCACATCCAGTGATACTGATCATAAAGTATGCAAGGTGCAAAGGTCCATATATGGACTTAAGCAAACATCTCGAAGCTAGAATACTCGATTTAATGATGTGATCAAATTATTTGATTTCATCAAAAATGAGGAGGAATCATGAATTTTCAAAAAGATCAGTGGGAGCCCTATTATCTTCCTCGTACTGTACATTGATGATATCCTCCTTATTGGGAATGATACTCCCATGTTGACCATAGTTAAAATGTGGTTATCCAAAGAATTCTTAATGAAAGATCTAGGAGAAGCATCGTTCATTTTAGGAATTAAGGTCTATAGAGATAGACTGAATAGGATGCTAGGTCTTTCATAGAAGATGTACATAAAGGAAGTGCTAAAGAGATTTAGCATGAAAAACTCCAAGAGGGAATTAGTATCCTTCAGACATGGCATTCATCTCTCCAAGAAAATGTCTCCTAACACACCTGAGGTGATTGAACATATGAGCAAGATCCCTTATGCTTTGCAATAGGGACCTCATGTACGCCATGTTATGTACACAACCTGATATAGCCCATGCTATGAGTGTCACGAGCAGATATCAGTCGAATCTAGGTGAAGAACACTGGACTTCTGTGAAATGTACCCTTAAGTACCTAAGAAGAACTAAGGATATGTTGTTGGTTTTTGGTAATGGAGAACTCCAAGTCCAGGGTTATACAGACTCAGATTTTATGTCCGATATAGATGATCGAAAGTCGACATCTGAGAGTTTGTTTGTGTGTAATGATGGTGCTATCGATTGAAAGAGTTCCAAGCAGATAGGGATAGCAGATTCCACCATGGAAGTAGAATACATCGCTGCATCAGAAGCTACGAAAAAGGCATTCTGGTACAAAAAATTTACCGTAGAGATCGAAGTGATGCCATCGGATGCCATTCCTCTGTACTACGACAACAATGACGCCATAGCCCTTGCTAAGAAGCCAAGATCTCATCAAAAATTCAAGCACATCGAGCGGCGATATCACCTTATCCACGATTACCTGAGAAAGGTTATGTCGAGGTCAAGAGAGTTGACTCCACATATAATGTGGCAGACCCACTCACAAAGCCATTGGGTCAGTAGAAGATCGAAACCCACCTTGAGAAGATGGGACTTAGATTTGTAGCCAATTGGCTTTAGGTCAAGTGAAAGTTTGTTAGATATGTGTGCCCTAGAAGCCAGAATTGGCTGACACTTATAATACACATCTAAGGGCAAAATTATAATTTTGATTATAAATAATAAAATAGGTTTTTTCTATCATAATATGTATTTAAATATTTCTGTAATACATTCCTTAAGTTAATGGTAATGATAGTTCATATTTTCAAGAGTTAAAAATTTAAGACATGAATTTTTGTTATTGACTCATAAAATGCTCCCGATCGTATGATCATCATGAGGATGGTGATTGATCTAGAAGGTTAGTGTACGATCGCTTTTTTAGGATAGATGAGTCTTGAGTCTATAGTGTAGAGAAACCGAAGCGAGAGTACAGGTACTCATTAGAGAATGAGGGCACTGAGCATGACCATCTCGAGCAATCATGAGGAAGTCTACCTTATCATCGATGACTGGCTTGAAGCTACAGTGATGTGTCTGGTTCTTTAACCTGAGGTGCATCGATAGTTTACCTTGAGGATGTTATAGTTTGACTACACCATAACTCGATCTCCTAGCCATTTGGAACCCTAAGGTGTAAGTTGGCTATAGCATGTTCATGGTACAAATTGGATTGCACCAATAGGATATCTATCTATCTCGGTAGATGAGGAGCAGCCCTATGATGATCATAAGAATCAACTCCATAACCCCATGGCCATGGCAGAGTAAAATAATAGAAAGAGTTTCTATTAGGATTTTCACATTGGACTTGAATTAAATGATTAATTCATATGACAGAAAATTAGGGTTTGACGAGATCACCTTAACCCTAATCTGATCGGGGCTCAAGATAGAGGAACTTAATCACATCAATAACTGCATCGAGAGGTTCATTTTTAGTTCTGATAGATTGCCACCATATGCTGCTAGGTGTCACTGGTGGATTTTTGGAGCAATTAGAATGATTTGGATGATCGATCATACTAGTTGTCTGAATCAAAAAAGTTCTAATCCATCGGAAGGTGTTTTGATGATGTTAATAATAGAGATCATGACATATCCCATTACCACACGGAACTAAATCTAACTAGGTCACACAAATAAGGGTTTGGATTTGAATATCATCAATTGGACTAACCCAGTTCAATTGATTTGAATAAGATTCAATTAGGTTCAAAGAAATCGTGCTAGCATATGATTGAGCCTAATATTCTCCTTCAATAATCATTAAAGCTTGTCTCGACTAAGCCAAATATGTTTGGACTCACTCAGGAGCCTTTACTTGGTCTGATTGAAGCTTTTCTAGGTTAAAAAAGGGTTGTCTTAATTTATGAGATAAATTTGAGACAATACCTTCCATTTTCCATCATTTACTAAATCTTGTCTTTGGACTTTGGTCAAATATTGACCTTGGACACTTAGACATCTACCCACGTGTCATGCACCCATAGGAGAGAAGATGGAGCTTTCTCCCCTTGATAAAAAGTAGAAAGGGAGGGGGCACATGCCTAGGGAGGCATGCACCTAATGAGTATGACGTTTGGAGTCCCATACCGATGGGACTCTAGGTTGCTTCATGCTTTCTACTTGGGTGGTGCCAAAGATTCTTCTTTCACCAGTCTTGGCACCACCTAAGGAGGTTTGTGAGGGACTCTAATCTGATTGGATCAGATGATGTCATTCTATCAATCAGATTTAGATCTGATTGCACAAAGAGCCATGATTGGTCTGGATGATGTGGCACTGCATGGCGCAGTAGGGTCTGTATAAATCCTGTCTATGCCTAGGATTTAGAGTTTCTTCCCTTTGCCCATGCCATATAGCCTCTCTCCCTCCTTCTCCATGCCACCCTCTGATCCTCTCTCTCCTCTCCATGCCCAAGAGGCTTTAGGCTCCAGTTTGGTGCAATCCAAGCAAGAGAAAGGTGACAGGAAAGAAAGAAGGCGGCACTGTTGCAAGAGACAACAGCTAATCTTCAAAAGCCATTTTGAAGACCTTTAAGATCAGATCCAAATCTAATTTTTGGAGGATAGATTGAGAAGCAGAAGTTCTTCAAATCCTGCTCGAGTGGATACCGATAGAGGCCAAACACTTGCATGGTTACATCCAGAACCTCAGGCAAACATCAGGATCATCATAGGATAATTGGATTACCCATAACAAGGTATAATTAAATTAGATTTAATTTATTTTATCATATTGATAAAATTAAATCTGAAGAGTCTCAGATCTAATTTGGATTTAAGAGAAAATTTTTTAAAATATCCCTCTTGATCCAATCAGATCTGAACGAACATGACCCAAAAAATAGGATTTTTCCCTTCAGCAGTAGGAAACTGATACTCAAGCCTTAAGTCGGGTATGATCTTTTCTTTTGAATAGATGAGCCATCAGTTTATGGCTCATTTTATAAGTAGTCGGTGCCCAAGATGAGGTTCAGACTCCCTCATCAATGTAAAGCAAAAGAAAAGAGAATCTATTCGAGCTTACATCTATCTTTTAATGCTGCTGCATTGGAGGTTCAAAATTTGGACCAATCTATAGCCATGGCTGCACTGAAAGGCGGTCTTCAGAAGAATGATCTCTATCCTTCCTAAAAAGAAAGTATCATAATAATTTTGTTGATACGTTGGCCCAAGCTGAAGGTTATGTCCGAGTTGAGAAGGCCTTCAAATTGAAGGATGATGAAGCCGTAAGAAAGTGATAGGTGGGTGGATCTAGCAAGCCTACACCTGAAAGAAAATTGAGTGAAGCTCGATAGCATTTCCAAACTCCTTCTGAGCATAAATGAGCCTAAACTCCTTGAGCTCATAGGTAGAAAAGTCTAGATCGAAGGATCCAACTGAACTTCCCTCTTAGAAGATTCAACAACTATGCTCTCTTGAATGCCTTGAAGATCAAAGTGCTAATGGAGATAAGAAAACAATTGCCAGGACCAGAGAGGATGTGGACTCATTCGACCAAACACAAGCCCAACAAGTATTGTCTCTACCATCGTGGCCATGGTCATAATACTGAAGAATGTATCCAGCTTCAGGATGAGATCGAGGCACTGATCATAAGAGGTCGGTTGGATCTATTTCTTAGGCACCGATCAGAAAGAAGAGAAGATCATCCAAGCATGCCGCTACAGTCCAAACCATCTTGGAGAGATGAATCGCAAGGAGATCGACCTCCCGTTGGAATCATCAACACTATTACTAGAAGACATCGATGGAGGAAAGCCAGTCGATTGGCAGAGCCAGCAAAGTAGTAGATTGAAGAATCCATTACCTTCACCGAAGAAGATGCTCAAGAAGTTCAGCTTCCGCATAATGATGTCATTATAGTTATTTTAAATATTACTTTTTATAATATATACCATATTTTAATTGATAATAAAAGCTCTGTTGATATCTTATTTTATGAGGCTTTTTCTAAAATATCCATACCTGATGGTAGGATGGGTCTGATGAATTTTCCATTAGTAGGGTTCACAGGTGATGCAGTGCCAGTGGAAGAAATAATAACGTTGCTTGTGGCTGCGGGTCAGTACTCAAAATAATTCAGAGCTCAAGTCGATTTTTTAGTAGTTAAAGCCCCTTCTGCCTACAATGTGATCCTTGATCGACCTGGTTTGAATGCACTCTGGGCTATGATTTTGACTTACTACCTAAAAATGAAGTTTCTAATAGAGTACAAAGTCAAGGAGGTTAGAGAAGATCAGGAACTAGCTCGACATTGTTACAATATTTTCTTATAGGGGGAAAGCAAGCAGACCCTTGTTCGATGGATGGGCTCAATGCCTATGATGATTTATCTAAAGAAAGAGGAGAACCCATCAACAACCTTATGGAGATCCCCCTGAATGATGAAAATGAGGAGCAATTGTAAAGATCGGCTCGAAACAAAAAGAAGAAGTCAAAAAATAGCTCGTCACCTTCTTGCAAAGGAATACTGATGTCTTCGCCTGGGTGCCTACAAACATGCCCTGGATTGATGCGAAAGTAATGAAGCATCGCCTGGGTATGGACCTTAAATGTTGGCCAATAAAGTAGAAAAAATACAGTTTTACACCAGAAAGGCAGAAGGATAAAATCGATGAGGTCGACAAGCTCCTTAAGGCAGGATTCATTTGGTAAGTACTTTGTCCGGATTGGATTGCAAATATTGTTTTTGTTAAAAAGATGAATGGCAAGTGGAGGATGTGCATAGACTTCATAGACATAAACACAGCCTACTCAAAAGATAGCTACCCTTTACCCAAGATTGACTAGTTGGTGGATGCAACTTCAGGCCATGAACTCCTCACCTTCATGGATCCCTCTCCAGCTATAATCAAATCTAGATGGCACTAGAGGATGAGGAGAAGACTACTTTTATTACTGACCGTGGTCTTTATTGTTACAGGGTCATGTCCTTTGGGCTTAAAAATGTAAGTGTGACTTATTAGCGCTTGGTGAATAAAATCTTCAAGGAGCAGATTGGTCGCAACATGGAGGTCTATGTGGATGATATACTGATCAAAAGCCGATCCTTCCCAAGTCATATTACAGACCTTGAAAAGACCTTCAATATGCTCTAGAAGTACAAAATGAAGCTGAACCCTATAAAATGTGCTTTCGGAGTAACCTCAAGGAAGTTCCTAGGATTCATGGTGTTAGGACATGGCATTGAAGCCAACCCAGAGAAGATCAAAGCTATCCAAGAAATGATCACTCTAAAAATAATAAAAAAAGTTTAGTGCCTCACAGGCAAGGTAGCGGCCCTAAATCGCTTCATTTCAAGATCGATAGAGTATTGCATGCCCTTCTTCCAACTACTTAAACAACCCAAGAACTTCAACTGAACTTCTTAGTGCTAGTAGGCCTTTGAAGAATTAAAGAACTATCTCTGTTCGCCTCCACACCTAGCCAAGCTCAAACCTGGAGAAGAGCTGTTCTTATATCTTGTATTGTCTCCAATAGGCATTGGAGTTGTTTTGATCAGAGAAGAAGCTAAAGCTTAGAATCCAATCTACTATATAATTAAAATCCTAAGGGATGCAGAAATAAGATACACCAAATTAGAAATGCTAACTTATGCCTTGTTGATTATAGCTGGAAAGCTCCGACCTTATTTTCAGGGACACAATCACTCTTCTCACTGATCAACCCATTAAGACAGTCCTGCATTAGCCTGATACCTTAGGGAGAATAGCAAAGTGGGCAATCAAACTAACTAAGTTTGATATCAATTTCCAACCTCGATCATCCACTAAAGCTTAAATATTGGCTGATTTTATAGTAGAATGTACTATTCTGGATGAAGCTGAACTTGAGCAAAATGTAGCCAGTATGCCATGATTGCAGTCGAGCACCATCAAAAAAATAGTAGACCTCCCCGAGGGCTTTTAGGCCCTAAAGTGGATGGTTCATCCAATGCTTCTGGCGTAGGCATGGGTTTGATCATAGTTAACCCCAAGAAAATCATTGCTAAATATGCACTGCATTTTGAATTTTCTGCAACAAACAATGGGACAGAATATGAGGCTCTAATTATGCAGTTGAAGATAGCCAGAGAATAGGCTTACATTGATTCTCAGCTGATAGTGGGACAACTTAGTGGCAGTTATGAAGCTCGAGAGAAGAGAATGATGAAATAACTAGAAAAGATGAGGAGCCTGACCCCAGCCTTCAATAGTTTCAACATTCAATAGATCCTGAGAGCAAAAAATGCCAGGGCCGACCTTCTTTCTAAAGGAAAATCCTGATTTCCCGGATTAGGTTCGTTCAGATCTGATCAGATCAAGAGATATATTTCAAAAAAAAAATTTTAATCCAGATCAGATCTAAAATATTTTAGATCTGATTATTATTATTTTAAAAATTAAAATAAAATTAGATAAATTAAATTAGATTTAATTTACCTGAATTTGGGTAATCCTATTACCCATTGATGATCCTGTTGCAGCGGAAGGTTCTGGATCTTAGCCACGCAAGCGCCTGGCCTCTACCGGTATCCACTCGGGTTGGATCTGGAGATCCTCTTCTTCTCTATCACATCTCCAAAAATTAGATCTGGATCTGATCTGGAGGATCTTCAAAACTCTTTTGAAGATCAGCAGTCGTCCTTTTGCAGCAGCGCAGCCTTCTTAGCTTTTGATCGCCTTTTCTTGATCTGAATCGCACCAACCAAGTCCAAAACTCTTTTGGACGTGGAGAGCAAGGGGAGAAGGAGACTATGGCATGGAGGAAGGAGGGGAGAGGCAGCCTTGGGGCGTGGGGAATTTCTCAATTGATTTTCAATCATTAGAATCTGAGTTGGGCGCAGGGTCTTATTTATAGACTAAGCGTGATCCAACTCCTCTTCCTCCCAACCAATCACAACCCTTTGTGAAATCAGATCTAAATCTGATTTGGTGGAATAGAGACCCCTGGATTCCTCCTTAGAGGGTGCCTAAGACCAGTCAAAGTTGGTTCTTAGAAGAACTCTAATTGGAATCCAAAAAGGAGATGGAGTCCTTGTCCAACAAGGACTCCTAGGCGCCTCCAACTTGGGCACACGCCAAGGGTGGCGTGCGCCCTTCTCCTTGCCAGGTTCTGGCAGGGGGACAGGCCCCCACCAGCTCTCCAATAGGTGCATGACATGTGGTCAAAAGTCAAAGTGTCAATGGTCAACGTTTGACCAGTCAAAGGTAGACTTTTGACCAAAGTCAAAGAACAAGAAATGGCAGGTGACCAAAAATGGCAGGTAATGTCTTACAAAATAAGACAACCTTTTCTGACTTGGACAACCTCCAGTCAGACCATATGAAGGCCTCTGATTGAGCACAAACTCCTTTGGCTCAGTCAGGACAACTTATTTATGATAGTAAAAGAAGAACGTTAGGTTCAATCGAGTGCTAGCACGATTTTCCTTGAACCTAATTGAATCTCATTCAGATCAATTGAACTAGATCAGTTCAATTGATGATCACCAGATTCAAACCCTTGTTTGTGTGACCCAGTTAGGTTCAGTTCTGTATGGTAATGGGATATGTCATGATCTCTATCATCGACATCATCGAAACTCCTTTCGATGGATCAGAACTCTTCTGATTCGAACAGCTAGAATGATCGATCATCTAAATCATTCTAATTGCTCCCAAAATCCACCAGTGACACCTAGCAGTATATGGTGGCAACCCATCAGAGCTGAATGCGAACCTCTTGGTGCAGCTACCTGTGTGATTAAGTTCTTCTATCTTGAGCCCCGATCAGATTAGGGTTAAGGTGAACTCGTCAAACCCTAGTCTCTGTCATATGATGTAATCATTCGATTCGAGTCCAATGTGAAAATCTAAATAGAAACTCTTTCTATTATTTCACTCTGCCATGGCCATGGGCTTCTGGACTTGATTCTCATGATCATCATAGGGCTGCTCCTCTACCACCGAGGTAGATAGATTCCATCTTGATGCAATCCAGTTCCTACAATGAACATGCTATAGCCAACATACACCTCAGGGTTCCATATGGCTAGGAGACCGAGTAATGGTGTAGTCAAACTATAACACCCTCAAGGTGAACTGCCGATGCATCTCAGGTCAAAGAACCAGACACACTACTGCAGCATCGAGTCAGTCATTGACGAGAAGGTAGACTTCCCTAATGACTACTCGAGGTGGTCACGCTCAGTGCCCTCGTTCTCTAACGAGTACCTGTACTCTCGCTCCGGTGTCTCCACACCGTAGACTCAAGACTCATCTACTAAAGAGAAGCGATTGTACACCAACCTTCCGGATCAATCACCATCCTCGTGATGATCCTATGGTCGGGAGCATTTTATGAGTTAATAATGATTATTCATGTCTTAAATTTTCAACTCTTGAAAATATGAATTATCATTACCATTAACTCAAAGGATGTATCACAGACACTAAATACACATATGTGATAGAAAATAACCCATTTTATTAATTATTAGTCAAAATTATAATTTTGCCCCTAGAAGTGTATTACAAGTGTCAGCCAATTCTGGCTTCTAGGGCACATATATCTAACAATCTCCCACTTGTCCTAAAGCCAATTGGCTACAAGTCTAAGTCCCATCTTCTCAAGGTGGGCTTCGATCTTCTGCTGGCCCAACGGCTTTGTAAGTGGGTCTGCCACATTATCTGTGGAGTTGACTCTCTTGACCTCGACGTAACCCTTCTCGAGGTAATCGCGGATGAGGTGGTATCGCCGCTCAATGTGCTTGGATTTCTGGTGAGACCTCGGCTCCTTAGCAAGGGCTATGGCGCCATTGTTGTCGCAGTATAAAGGAATGGCATCTGATGGCATTACTCCAATTTCTGCAGCAAACTTCTTGTACCAGAATGCTTCCTTCGCAGCCTCTGATGCAGCGATATATTCTGCTTCCATGGTGGAATCTGCTATCACAGTTTGCTTGGAACTCTTCCAGCTGACAGCTCCACCATTGCACACAAACAGACTTCCAGATGTCGACTTTCGATCATCTATATCGGACATGAAATCCGAGTCTGTGTATCCCTGGACTTGGAGTTCTCCATTACCAAAGACCAACATCATATCCTTAGTTCTTCTCAAGTACTTAAGGATACATTTCACAGAAGTCCAGTGTTCTTCACCTGGATTTGACTGATATCTGCTTGTGACACTCACAGCATGGGCTATATCAGGTCGTGTACATAGCATGGCATACATGAGGCTCCCTATTGCAGAAGCATAAGGGATCTTGCTCATGCGTTCTATTTCCTCAGGTGTGCTGGGGCACATCTTCTTGGAAAGATGAATACCATGTCTGAAGGGTATTAATCCCCTCTTAGAGTTTTCCATACTAAACCTCTTTAGTACTTCCTCTATGTACATCTTCTGTGAAAGTCCTAGCATCCTATTTCGGTCTATCCCTATAGACCTTAATTCCTAGAATAAAGGATGCTTCACCTAGGTCTTTCATGGAGAATTCCTTGGACAACCATAATTTGACTGTTGTCAACATGGGAATATCATTCCCAATAAGGAGGATGTCATCCACGTACAATACGAGGAAGACAACAGCGCTCCCACTGACCTTTTTGAAAACACATGGTTCCTCTTCATTTTTGATGAAACCAAACATTTTGATCACATCATTGAAACGAGTGTTCCAGCTCCGAGATGCTTGCTTAAGTCCATATATGGACCTTTGCAGCTTGCAAACCTTGTGATCAGTATCACTGGATGTGAAACCTAGCGGCTGTTCCATATAGATATCTTCCTCAAGATATCCATTTAAGAATGCCGTTTTCACGTCCATTTGCCATATTTCATAATCGAAATAGGCTGCAACGGCAAGCAATGTGCGGATGGATTTTAGCATAGCCACTGGGGAAAAGGTATCCTGATAGTCAATGCCTTCGCGTTGACTATAACCTTTTGCCACTAGTCTAGCCTTGAATGTCTCCACATTCCCATCTGCACCAATCTTTCTCTTGAAGATCCATTTACACCCAATAGGTACTATACCTTCTGGTGGATCTACCAAGGTCCAGACTTGGTTTGAGTGCATCGAGTCAATTTCTGACTGCATTGCCTCTAGCCATTTCTCGGAGTCGATATCTGATATCGCCTCGTTGTAGGTTTTGGGATCATCACCATGAGCACCATTACCTACGAGGAACATTTTCTCTACTTCCTCTGAAATAATACCTAAGTATCTTTCAGGGGGATGGGAAAACTCTCTTTCCGATCTACGAGGTGGAGGAGGTAGTGTTCTTATTGGCTCAACCTGATTTGGTTCCAATTGGTCCTTAGCTCGTTGTACTTGTGAGACTTTCTCATCAAGCTTAATCTGCTTTCCAATGCCGCTATCTTGAATAAACTATTTTTCAAGAAAGATGGCATGTCGACTCACAATCACATTGTGGTCTTCTGGAATGTAGAAATAGTATCCTAATGACTCTTTAGGATATCCTATGAATCGAGCTCTAAAGGACCTAAACTCTAACTTGTCCGCTTGTTGTCTTTTGACATGAGCCGGACAACCCCAAATTCTGAGATGACTCAGACTTGGTTTCTTACCGTGCCATATCTCATACGGTGTGGTAGGAACGGTTTTAGAGGGAACCCTATTCAGTAGATAAATTGAAGTTAACAATGAATGTCCCCAAAGAAAATCAGGGAGGTCTGTGAAGCTCATCATGGATCGAACCATATCCAATAGAGTCCGATTTCTCCATTCTGAAACCCCGTTGAGTTGAGGTGTTCCTGGTGGAGTCCATTGAGAGACTATGCCATTTTTCTTGAGATAGTCTAGGAATTTTCGGCTAAGGTATTCACCTCCTCGATCTGATCGAAGAACCTTAATGGGTTTTTCAGTTTGTTTTTCTACTTCATGTCTGAATTCTTTGAACTTTTCAAAAGCTTCAGACTTGTGTCTCATAAGATACACATACCCATACCTAGACAGATCATCGGTAAAGGTAATGAAGTAGACAAAATTGCCTCTAGCCGGCACATCAAATGGGCCGCACACATCAGTATGTACTAGGGCAAGGAGATCTGTGGCCCTCTCCCCATGTCCAACAAAAGGGAGTTTAGTCATTTTGCCTTGAAGACAAGATTCACAAGTTGGATATGACTCGAAAGTCAATGGACTCAATAGCCCATTTTTCTCCAATTTGTTGATCCTATCTTCTGCTATATGACCTAATCTCAGGTGCCATAGATATCTATCGTTTGGACTATCCCTAGGTCGTTTGGCATTCACGTTTTGCTCGATAGTTAGAACAGGTACATCAATATGTAGCTGATAAAGACCATTAATAAGGAAACCATTTGCAATTTTATTTCTTTCATAAAGAATGTTACAATGGTCCTTAAAGAAGGTAATCACATAGCCTTCTTAGTGCTAAGCATGAAACAGAAATCAAATTCCTGCTAGCTGCAGGCACATAATAACAGTCTTTCAAAACTAAGTCTAAACCAGATGGTAATCGAAGAGGGTATGTTCCCACGGCTACTGCAGCAACTCTTGCTCCATTACCGATGCGTAGGATCATGTCTCCATCCCTCAGCCTCCTGCTATCCTCAAGACCCTGCATGGAAGTGCACAGATGAGCACTAGAACCAGAGTCAAGCACCCAACTGGATGCAGAAGAAACCGTAAGGTTAGACTCAATAACGAGCATACCTCCAGAAGGACCTTCCTTCTTGTTCTTCAGGGTGGCCAGGTAAGTAGGGCAGTTCCGCTTCCAATGGCCGTCGCTGTTGCAATGGAAACACTTTCCTTTGACATCGGCCTTTCTTCTTCGGCTCTGCCTTCTTCTTCTTTGATCCTTCCACCTTTCTGCTTTTTCACAGACTTCTTTTTCTTTCCATAAGACTTTCTTTTGGAAGAAGTCCGTTCCATAGCAAGAACTGAGCCTTTAGAACCTTTCATAGAAAGCTCAGCGGTAACCAGCATATTCATTAATTCGGCCAAGGAATTTTGAAGTTTATGCATGTGGTAATTCATGATGAATTGCCCATATGCATCAGTCAAGGATTGCAGAATAATATCATTCTGCAGATCCAAGTCTAACTTCACACCGAGCTTCTCAAGCTCTTCCATGTCCTTGATCATTGTCAGACAGTGATCTTGGACTGACTGCCCATCACGCATCTTAGCCTTAAAAAGTCATTTCGTGACTTGATATTTGGCTGCGCGACTCTGTTCACCAAACATCTCCTGCAGGTGAGCCAACATTTGGCGAGCAGTCCCGATATCTTCATGTTGGCGCTGGAGCTCATCAGACATCGAGCCCAACATGTAATATCTGGCCTTATTATCTTCGTCTATCCATTTTTTCAGAGACGCTCTCTGTTCAATGGATGGACGGGCTGGTAAGGTGGGAGGGTCCTGGTCCAAATACATGGGTTAACTTCTCGAAAACCCAAAATGAATTTTGTAGTTCCTGAGCCAATCTTTATAATTGGGTCCAGTCAGTCTATGTGTGTCCAGGATACGTGCCAATGGGTTGGACGCAGACATTTTCCTGTAGAGAGTCAAAGATTCTAGTTAGATACTGTAATTATGACTTGACCAATTTATTTAGGGAAATTTTATTTTTAAACAAATTAGCTCCCACTATTTTCTCGGATCCCTACACTCCCTCTGTAGAGATGCAAAAATCTCCATGATTAATGATTTCTAGTGGGTGGTGCGGTCTCACCAACTGACTCATCACCTCACCTAACAGTTATTGGTGATGGGTTAGCCAATGAGTGAACAACTCTTGTTCAATGATTCTCTAATCATGGTGCACCCAAACTTGGTCTCTAATTCATGAATCTCACCGTATCCGAAATATTGATCCACTCCTTAGTTAAGTCAGACCCACCATTTGCATAGACTGGGTTCCTAATTGAGTCTCTCACCGTATCCAAAATATTGAGCCCAACTCATCCTCCAGCCCATAGCATCCAATGCCTAATAGACATGGTTGCATCTTTCCGGTGCAACTGAGCCACTGTATCCAGCCGAGAACAATCAACCCCGGGAAGGGCCCGCACATCTACAATGGTGGAAGACCTCAGACTTAATCTTTTCTTAGGGAGAATTGATTCAGGTCTCATTAAACTAGACTTGTCATAGTCATAACAATTATGACTAACCTAGTGGCATGGGTTAGCTCGGATTATTGACCACCTCAGATCAGAACTGTGTCAACAGATATGGCCAGGTAAGTGAGACCGGTGGAAGGAATATGCCATTAACTCGTACAAGAACGCATTCAGGTCGAGTAGCTTCCAATTAAAAACCAGTCGGTCGTATGTGCCAAACTTACCTTAGACACCAAATTGTTGAGTCAGAACCAATTGGGTTAGCCTACAATCCAGACTCTAACCTCTGAGCCTAATTAGGTCTTGCTTGATCGTGACTCGATCTTGACCCAGACTTAATCCTATTAGGCTGGTCAATTTAAGCATTGTTGATCCCATCTAACCAACTCTTGATTCGGTTTGATCAACCGCTTAGACCTAATTGAGCTACCCAAGCCCGAACCCAGTATTATGAATATGTCTTAGATCTAAAATTCTCAATTTTAGACCTAATTAATATTCCATAATCTTAATTTTTAATTAAGTAGGGTTCATAAACAAAATATGCACAATAAATCCTAGGGTTTCAGGATCTAGGGTTTTGCAGAAAGTAAGTTTTGGGTTTCTGATTAAGGACGAACACGCAGCACCCCTACACATCATAAGAACACCCCATCGAATGGGAAGAGAGGGCCTTTAAACCCTTCTTCATTCTTATGACCGGACGGCCAAGAGGAACGCCTTAATCAGGAACATGCAATACTACAAAACAGTTTTAGATCTATATCATATATCTCATATACAAATTAGATCTAATCATGGCATATTTTGCATACATCTCATGTATCGAATCATGCATATTTTCAGATCTAAATTATCTCATAATAATCTAAAAAATTAGATTTAAATTGATCTAATCAAAATAAATTCTAATCTAGACAATTATGTAGAACTATTCTACAACTAGTCTAGACATGCATCAATCATATCTCATATGATATTTAAAATTAAATAATTTTTATTTGCTATTTTTTAGATGTTATTATAATAATTATAATATCAAAAAATAGTAAATAAATAGATCTAAAATATGATTTAATCAAATTAAATTTCAAAACATGCAAGACTATTCTATAGAACTATTCTATTTTAGAACTAGTCATGCATATTTTCTAATCTTAGATCCAAATCATTTAATTTTAATTTTTTCTGATTTTCAGATCTGATCACATCTCATGTGACATCTAAAATCATTTATTTTTCTAATTAAAATAAATTTAAAATTAGATCTAAATACTTTTAGAACCTTGGCTCTGATACCAGTTGAAGGAAAATCCTGATTTTTCGGATCCAGGTTCGTTCAGATCTGATCAGATCAAGAGATATATTTCAAAAATTTTTTCTCTTTGATCCAATCAGATCTAAGATATTTTAGATCTAATTCTTATTATTTTAATAAATTAAAATAAAATTAGATAAATTAAATCAAATTTAATTTACCTTGAAGTGGGTAATCCTATTACCCGTTGATGATCCTGTAAGCAGCGGAAGGTTCTGGATCTAGCCACGCAAGTGCCTGGCCTCTACCGGTATCCACTCGGGTTGGATCTGGAGATCCTCTTCTTCTCTATCACATCTCCAAAAATTAGATCTGGATCTGATCTGGAGGATCTTCAAAACTCCTTTTGAAGATCAGCAGTCGTCCTTTGCAGCAGCGCAGCCTTCTAGCTTTTCATCGCCTTTCTTTGATCTGGATCGCACCAACCAAGTCCAAAACTCCTTTTGGACGTGGAGAGGAGAGGGAGAAGGTGGTTTGGCATGGAGGAAGAGGGGAGAGGCAGCCTTGGGGCATGGGGAATTGAATCAACTTTCAATCATTAATCTTGAGTTGGGCGCAGGGTCTTATTTATAGACTAACTGTGATCCAACTCCTCTTCTTCCCAACCAATCATAACTCTTTCTGAAATCAGATCTAAATTTGATTGGAGGGAATAGAGTCCCCTAGATTCCTCCTTAGAGGGTGCCTAAGATCAGTCAAAGTTGGTTCTTAGGAGAACTCTAATTGGAATCCAAAAAGGAGATGGAGTCCCTGTCCAATAGGCAGACCAAAGACAGGCAGAGTGCTTCTTTTGTAAGAAGTAGGGGCATTGGAAGAGGGACTGCACATGGTCGGATCAAGAAGCGCAAGCCAGACCAAAGATAGACCAAGGAAGAAGCAAGTGGTTGCTGGGCAAGGTAATTATATGATAACACCTTGCAATTTTTTCTTATTTGATTCTACTGCCTTGGTATTAGATACTAAAAGCCCTTATCATATTTATAATTTGATGCAGGACTTGCAGGTCAGTAGGAAATTTGATCAAGATGAGAGATTTCTGAATGTTGGAGATGGAAGACAAGTTTCAATTCTAGCTTTAGGAATCATGAACCTTATAATCATTTCAAATAAAGTTATTCTCAATAAATATCATTTTTATCCAACTTTCTTATTGAATGTCATTTCTGTAGGCCTTTTGGCCATGAATGGTTATGAAATATCAATAAAATGAAAATTTTGTAATGTCATTTTGATTGGTATTGCAATTTTTATTGGACAATTGAATAACGATATTTAATTATTAACTATGCCTATTAATGTGGTTCAATCCTCTGGTAAATGCCCTAGAATTAGTGATGTATCTGAAGCCTACCTTTGGCACTATAGGCTCAATCATATTAATAAGAACAGAATAAATAAGTTAGCTCAAGAAGGAATTCTTGAGGTTAGTGATTATGAATCACTTCTGATCTACGAGTCCTATCTTTTTGGTAAGATGACCAAGTCACCTTTTACTAGAAAAGATGAATGAGCCACTAAACTTCTGAGTCTAGTACATTCAGATGTATGTGGATCCATGAGCTCAAGTGCCAGAGGTGGATACTTCTACTTCATAACCTTCATAGATGACCTATCGAGGTATGGGTATGTCTATTTAATAAAGCATAAGTTGGAGTCATTTGACATATTTAAACTATTTCAGAATGAGATAGAAAAGCAAACTGGAAAGAGTATTAAAACTCTTCGATCTGACCAAGAGGGTGAGTACCTTTCCAATGAATTTTTGACATATCCAGGAAAGAATGAGATTCTCTTCCAATAGACCCCTCCTGGAATACCATAACATAATGGTGTATTTGAAAGGAGGAATTGGATCCTGTTGGACATGGTTCGATCCATGATGGGGTTTGCTAGTTTGTCGATCTTCTTATGGGGATATATGCTCGAGTCAGCTTATTACATTCTAAATAAGGTTTTGAGTAAATCTATTAATAAAACACCATATGAGATTTGGATAGGGCGTAAGCCAGTGCTCTTACATCTTAGAATTTGGAGGTGTCCGGCTTATGTCAAATGTTTAATGACAGACAAGCTTGGACCTAGATCTGATAAGTATAGTTTATAAGTTATCCAAAAGAAATCAAAGGGTATTACTTCAACCTTGCTGATGAGCAAAAAGTGTTTATCAGCCTTAAGATAGTCTTTTTGGAAAAGGAGTTCCTTGGTGAAGGAACTAATGCCTCTAAGGTTGAACTTGATGAAGTTCAACGAGTAGAAGAATAGACACAAGTTGTTGAACCTGAGATGGATCTGCCTAGATCAGATCCAGAGCCCATTATAGATAAATCCTTAAGGCGATCTGATAGAGTACCACATCAATTGGATAGATACTATGATTTCTTGATCCGAGATGGGGATCCCATCGAACTTGATGAGAACGATGAGGATCCGATTACCTACATGGATGTAATGCAGAGATCAGACTCTAAGAAATGGCTTGAGGCCATGAAATTCGAAATAGAATCCATGAAGATCAATGATGTAAGGACATTAGTTGATCCACCCGATGGGATTAAACCTATAGGGTGTAAGTGGGTCTTCAAAAGGAAAAGAGGCACAGATGGAAAGATGGAGACCTATAAAGTCTATCTAGTTGCCAAGGGATATCATCAACATTATGGTATTAACTATAGCGAGATATTCTCTCCTATGATAATGTTCAAATTCATTCGAATTATGCTTGCCATAGCTACCCACCTGAACTATGAAATTTGGCAGATGGATGTGAAAACATCTTTCCTAAATGGAGAGCTGGATAAAAAGGTGTATATGATATAGCCTAAAGCATTCACGTCCATAGATGAGTCTAAGATTTGTAGGCTTTAGAGGTCCATTTATGGACTGAAGCAGGCATCTAGGAGCTGGAACATATGATTTGATAAAACAATCAAAATATATAGCTTCGTTAAGAATGAAGAGGAGTTCTGCATATACAAGTGGGCTAATGGTCCAGTAATTATATTCCTAGTATTGTATGTGGATGCCATTCTCTTAATCGAGAATGATGTTCCTGCATTATAAAAAATAAAGATCTAGTTGTCGTCACAGTTCTTCATGAAAGATTTGGAAGAAGCTTCCTACATCCTAGAGGTGAAAATTTATAGAGATAGATATAAAAGATTACTTGGATTGTCCCAATCTATGGACATTAATACTATGCTGAAATGGTTCTGCATAGAGAATTCCAAGAAAGGCTATCTATTGATAGGCCATAAAATTTATCTTTCAAAGAGGGATTGTCCAGCAACACCTCTAGAAAGAGAGCGTATGAGTAGAATACCATATGCTTCGGCAGTAGGTTCTATCATATACGTCAAGATATGTACACCATCAGATGTGGCATACTCACTAGGGGTATTGAGTAGATACCAATCTGATTCAGAGGAGAACCATTGGAAGGTTGTTAAAACCATCCTAAAGTATTTAAGAAATACTAAGGACCAGTGGCTTGCATATGATGAATTGGACTTGAAACTTGTAGGGTTCATAGAGTCTAGTTTTTAGTCTGATCATGATGATAGTAAGAGTGTATCGGGATATATATTCATCTTTAATGGTAGGGCTGTTTGCTGGAAGAGTTTCAAGTAGCACACTATGGTCGATTCAGTTTATGAGGCAAAGTATGTCGCTGCATCAGATGCTACTAAAAAAATGGTGTGGCTAAGGAAATTCATCATTGAGCTCGAAGTAGCACCCTTCCTTGATGGTCTAGTTCTGCTTTATTATGACAACTCTGGAGCTATTGCTCAAGTGAAGAAACCAAAGGCACACCAACGGACGAAGCATATTTAGCACCGCTACCACCTTATCCGAGAGATAGTAGATCGAGATGACGTCAACCTCCAGAAGATCAATGAGATGGAAAACATGGCCAACTTATTAACTAAAGCTATTGCGATGAAGAAGTTCAATGACTTCAAGTCGAAGACAGGTATTAGATACTACACCGATTGGCTTTAGTTCAAGTGAAAGATTATTGGGAATGTGTCCCAAAGCCAATCGTCAGCCTGTTGATAGTTGAGCTACACTTTTATAATTGCATATGAATTATGAATTAATAAAAATTATTTTGGTATTTTTCATCATAAATTTTTTTTTGCCTTTTAATGAACTTTTTTGTTGTGATGAAGTCCTTAGGACTATCTACATTCGACAAAGAAGGATTTGCCATTTAGTCCTTAAAATAGTTCATGACTAAATGATACGTTGTTACTTAGGATGATAATGTTTATCAAGTATAGATCGTTGTGTGTTATATAGGTTGGTTGTTCTCACAACTAAGGAGTGTTGAGATACTGGTATGATATGCAAGTGAGATGTATGGGTACATCTACACTGAACGTGACCAACTTCAGAACTTTTTCTCCTGTCAAGATTAGCTCCAATGGAAAATGGGTATAAGTATCCCTCCAATCTGAGATCATCATGATGACTTTCAAGTAACTCACTATGCTTTGGTACTGAACTACCAGAATTTCTAATTCAATGATGAAAGGGTGTGCAGGCTTCAAAGATTCATCTATGAATTGAACAGGCATTGCGGAGTTGGAACGTGTAATTTGATAAGTAATCAAAATTTATGCTTCATTAAGAATGAGAAGAACCTGAATATAAATGGGACAATGATTTATTGTTTGTATTTTGTATTATGTGATGACATTCTTTAATCAAAAATGACATCCTTATTATAGAATAAGATTTGGTGTGTCTAATTCTCCATGAAGGACTTGGGAGAGCTTCTACATCCTAGAGGATGAAATCTATTGAATAGATTTAAAGGTTGCTAGGATTGTCCCAGTCCATGTACATTATATTGCTGAAGAGTGTTTAGCATGGAGAATTCCAAAGGGCTATCTTGATAGGCATGAAAATTTCACTCTCAAGAGAGATTATCCACAACTCCTCAAAAAAGAGAGCGTATGAGTGAAACCATATGCTTCGAGTAGTGATTCTATTATGTATGTCATGATGTATACAGACAGAGTGGCATACTTACTAGGGGTGAGCAGATACAGTTAATTCAGAGGAACATGGACAAGGTTGTGAAGATACATCCTGAAGTATTAAAATACCATAAGAACAGTGGCTATCATATGAAGAACTTGATTGAAACTTGTGAGTATACTAATTTCAATTTTCAGTTAG